>SNQJ01S0220254.1:0-15145 GCA_010110895.2 Picea sitchensis | reverse complement strand
ATCTAACCCTATATTAAGATATGGGATCGATACTCTTTGTTGGGATTTAAAAGGGATGGTTGGAACTGTGAAAAGAGGCATCTTTGATTCGAACGCATTATGGACATGTAATTCCCAAGACTGAATGGACAAGTTGTTCACATTTCGTCTTTAGACCAGTGTGACACTGTTCTATTTCGTTTTGCCTTTTATATTTTGGAATATTAATATGTTATACAGCTTTATCCTTATTAGCATATAATGTTTCATTTTATTCAGCATTTTAAATTCTATCTATGATGTGTTGTTCATATGTGACACATGTGATCGTTATTTCATTTTAATGTCATTGATTTATGCTTTGATGTTAAGTGATGTATTATATGAATGCTTCGCGTTAAAATTTCATTTACTGTAAACATTCATCATTACAAGGTCACTGGATTTATATGTTTTTTACTCTATTCTTATATCCTTGCTCCCAAAAATACCTTGAGTTTATTCTGGAGATGTTAGCACAAGCCTGTTACAGATTTATCTCACAGGAAAGATAGCTGGAAGATTGAATTGCACAGGGATATAGACACAGTATGAGACTAATATCAGGTTAGTTTTATTCGCATTCAATTTTTGTTATTAGTTTATCTATTAATGAAATAAGACAGTTTAAAATTGGTTGTGACTGTTATTTTGTTCTTGTTTCAGATTATGTTTTATTAGTATCTTTTGAGTTCTTAGATTTCAAACTATTAAACAAAAAATATAAAAATATGTGCTTTCTTTATCTACTCCATAAACAATTGTAAAACCTTGATTTCGCAAGACATCCACCAAAACTTGCAAATTGTAAATATCTTGTTCATATTTATGTTTCCATTTTAAACACTTGTAAATATTTAGATTCATGAACAGAGTATCGTAGTTATAGCTTTAGAGTAGCTTATTTTCTTTCTTTTTTTAGGACCTTAGTTGGCTAACAGAGCCATTAAACCCGTCGGGATAGAATATACCAAATGACTTGGGTTAATTAGACAACCCCGGTCCGGATCTATCCTTCCAGTTGACGGTGTGTCACTTACACCCATCAACACCATGTTGTTAAGCTTAAAGAGTGAAATCTTGTGTGAGTTGCACTGTAACAACAAGTTAATGTTGTTGTTTACTAGTAGTTTTTCCTAGCAGTGAGTTCCCTTGAGTTCCCAGTAGTGAGATTCCTAGTTACATATGCCAGAGAGACCCAGGTAAATTAATGGGATTCCTAATGGACTGAGAGCAGTGAAAGGGTATATTCCTTGGGTTGGTTAGGTCGAGAGGAAGAGAGATGGTGGAAATCGGGATAATTGTAGGAGAATGTCAGTGGTTTGTGGGATATCTGAGCCATGAGTGGACAATGAGAGACATCCTCTTTTGTGGATTCCTAGTCATAGCTTGGGGGTGACTTGTTGTTGAGATCTAGAATAGCAGGCCTATGGTTGAGTGGAACATCCGTCCCAAGTACATGGTTGCATTGTTATGTGTTATATTTATAGTTTATTCCATTGTGTATTAATTATGTATATTTGGATGGTTTTATATGATGTTGAATGAATTTAATTAGCTACATTCATTTTATTTCAGCATGTTGTAGCTACATTTAAATTAATGATAACAGAATGGTTTAATATGTGTGTATTCTTGTAGCTAGTAAGCTACGTACATGATTAGTTAGCATAAAAACATTATTTATTTGTAATTCTGCATGTAATGGCCTCAACTAGGATGGGGTACATTACAATAAGGGGAATGTAACATCCCCACTATAATCCTCAGTTTAATTAATGCATAATGCCGATATAATTTATGGTTGTGGCCAAGCGATGTATATGCAAAATTTATTTTTGAATTTTAATAAATAAAATGTTATGCTAGCTATTGGGGAACATGGATAGAGATGGGAGATGAGTTTTCCACAACATTAGGGAGTTTCTAACAGGGGTTCAAGGGGGTAATCATTCATGGGTATTAATCCAAACCTAAATTCCTGAATTTTATTAATGTTTTAAGTGAACCTTCTCTTTTGATGTTTGAGTGCATGAGATACCAATTACTTAATACATGTAATAGAGTGGGTGTAAAAAGTCTCATCCGATAGTTATTGGGAGAATGAGGATAAGTACAATCATTTTGGGGATGAGTGTGAGTCAAGAAAAGAGGAAAAGAGAGGAAATTTGTATAGCCACAGAGAGCGGTTTTTACAGTCACAATAGAAAAGAAGAGATTTGAAGATGGAAAACAATGGAGGGAGAATTTGGGGATTTTGGGGGGAGTTGAAGACTGAAGAAGCAAGTTTCTAGGCTTGAAAGAGTGCTAGGTTGTCATGATTGAAGAGTGAACTCTTGTGTGAGTTTCACTGTAACAACAAGTTACTGCTATCGTTTACTGGTAATTTTTCCTAGTAGTGAGTTCCCTTGAGTTCCCAATAGTGATATTCTTGGTTAATTGTTCCAAAGAGACCCTAATAAAATAAATGAATGGGATTCCCAGTGGACTGAGAGTAGTGAAGGGGTACATTCATTGGGTTGGGCAGGTTAAGAGGAAGAGAGATGGTGGAAATTAGGATAACTATAGGAGAATGACAGTGGGTTGTGGGATATATGATATGTGAGTGGACAGTGAGAGACACCATGTTTTGTGGATTTCTAGCCCCAACTCGGGGGTCACTTTCTATTGAGATCTAGAATAGAAGGTCTATGGTTGGGTGGAACGTCTGTCCCAAGCAGTTGATTACACAATTGTTTTGAAAAAATAAGTGTTTATCGTGTTCTATGTTACATTTATAGTTTATTCCACTGTGTATTAATTATGTATATGAGGATGGTTTTATAAGTTATTGAATGAAGTTAATTAGTTGCATTCATGTTATTCTAGCATGTTGTAGATGCATTTAAATTAATGATAGAAGAATGGTTAAATCTATGTGTGTATTCCTCTAGCTAGAAAGCTACAAGATTATTTAGTAGAAAATTTCCAATTTATATGTATTTCCGCAAGTAATGGACCTTAGCTAGGTTGGGGTACGTTACAATCCTAGTCTTCTAACAACTCTTCCATTTTTTCTCGAAAGGGGTGTCTAATGAAACTCCCTCCCCTTTTCTCCATGCTGTTGAGGATGATGTTAAAATCCCCAACAATGATGTGATATGAGGAGAGCTTTGAATTGTTTTAATTTGACAAGGATCTTGATCTAGGTGGATATTGGTGGCCACCCACCTATTCCAACTAGCTCCTCTCGTTAGTTTTTAGTTCAACACGTTCTTTTGTACTTCTTTGTAATTGTGGTTTCTACACTTCTGAGGTTGTTTGAAGCCCTAAAAATCTTCCAGGTGGATACTGGTGGCCTCCCACCTAATCCAACTTGCTTATTTTATATGTTTTCTTGTCAACACATCTTTTTGTACTTCCAGGGCCATTTTGGGGCCCTAAACAGTGCTTTTTTTGGCATGCCACAGTCAAACTATAGACGAATGATCTAGGTGGATATCAGTGGATGCACCCCGCTGCACTTCATCATTGATAGCAGTAGCCAGAAGAAACTCATCTCAGCAAAGGTCGTCAAGTGGTTGGCCCTGCTAACAATGTCGCACCCACAACCCTACACCATTGGATGGCTCCACCAAGGAAGCGATCTCCGCATCAGCCAACAGTGTCGATTGTCGTACGACATCAAGCCCTTCAAAGACGAGGTATTGTGTGATGTTGCTCCTCTCGAAGTTTGTAATGTTCTTTTGGGCCAGCCTTATTTATGGAAACATCATGTTGTATATGAGTCTAGGCCTCGTAGTGTTATTATTACTTTGAACAAGAAATTGTACAGGATACCTGAGGCAGTCCCTCCTAGTGCTATTTCTTTGATCTCTACCAAGCAATGAAGGAAGGTCATCTCTCAGACTAGGAAATTTGTCTTCTTTCTGATTCACTCTCAGAGTGAGTGAAAGATCGCAGCCACATCCAGGGCCTTTGCGACCGATCTCTCCACACAACAGAAGCAAGTGGATAAGGTCGTGGAAGAATACTCATATATATTCTCCTCTCCTACCGGGGTACCTCTGCACTGCCAGGTCAAGCATCCCATTGATCTGACCCCAGGCGCACCCAGAGCATAGCTACCCAATGGGCCAGTCTATAAAATGCGTTCTCTTTTAGAAAATGAGGAGATCAAGTGAGATCTAGGCTGCTCCCACAAGGGGCACATATCTCCCGACTCATCTCCTCCTTGGGAACCCCAATCATTGATTAGATGTGAAGAAGAGCCGGGACACAGTGACTCTACAGTGATTCTGGGCCCCTAAATAAAATCCACGGTTTGAAACCCGGTACTTGATTCCCCTGGTGTGACCTCCTTGAATTAGCTCACGAGGAAAATACTTAGGTGGAATTGATCTGAATTCTTGCTACCACCAGGTCCCCAGAGCAGAGGGATGTATGGAAGACCGCCTTCAACTCAAAAGAAGGTCCTTTTGGCTCCCCTCACTATGTTAGGGGAAAAATGCCCATGACAATGCTCCTCCTTAATTGGTTATGTTTTTCAAATAGCTAAATTTTTAGGTTAGTTTTATAAGCAAGCTACGAACCGAAATACATCGAATGTTGATGTAGGGTCACTTATAATTATTCTATGAATCATAGTAAAACTATCTTGAATTATAAATCTTTTTAGACTATATATATGAATGCTCTACATATATGAAATGTAATCTCTTCTTTGAAAAAAATAGAAAAATATTATATAATTGATTTGTACATCTATTTAAATCACTTATCACTTACTATAAGATGTAGATGTTTGTAAGAAAATTATTTTTTATAAAATAAAAAATCATAAAATTAAAATAAACATATTAAAACGATAAGTTGTTAAAATAATATGAGAAAGGATATAAAACTTAAAATAATATGAGAAAAGATATATAGTAAGTTATTATCATACTTAGTCCCCGACTGTCCTACACCTCAAGGACAGTCGGTGACGGAGTGTGTTGTTAAGCCACTCAGAGTGATGTTAAAATGTCACCGGTTCGAAACCTGCGATGACAAAAAATCCAACCATGTTAAGAAGGGTTGGTGTAGCTCCAGCGGGTCTTGATCGAGGTGATTTTGTGACTTAGATGCCCACAATTACAGCGGTTTCTCATGCGGGTTAATCCACCGGAGTTACGCACAAATTAACAAAGCAAAAAAAAAAAAGTTATTATCATACTTGATAAAAATATAGAAGACTACTAAACACAATTATTGCACGTAGATAAGATGTAAATCATTATTAAATAAAAATATAAATAAATATAAAAATTTGTAATGTGATTATATATATATATATATATATATATATAAGTTGAAAAGTAACCTTGTTTTAATGATGTTGTTATTGTTGATACATCTACCATGTATGGAAGACCACATCTAATTGATATTAAATTGTTAAATATATTTTTTCAATTTTAATTTAATTATCTATTTTTTTATTGAATTGAATTGTAAAATAGTTTATAAATTTATGTTTATTTGATTCAGTTTATCTATTTATATTGATCTTATATTAACATATAAAATAAATCCAAATTTATTTTAATCTAACCTATATTACTATATAAAATAAATTCAAATTTATTATATATTAAATTAAAAAGTAAATTTATATATTTTTTATATTAAATTTAAAAATAAATTTAAATGTATTATCCTGTATTAACATATAAAATAAATTCAAATTTATTTTATATTAAATTGAAAAATAATTTTAAATTTATATTATTTTATATTAAATTTTAAAATAAATTCAAATGTATTCATATTTATAGTATAATCCATACTGTATTGTAAATATATATCTCTTATTACAATCAATTTAAATATCAAATAAATTAAATATTTATATAAAATAAACACTAAAACCAATAAATGCCATCTTAGTCACATTCCCTTCCCTCGCATACAGATAAAATTTGCCTTTAATGGCAAAGGGTTTGTTCAAATTATTCAAATAAAACTAGAAACAGAGTGACTACCATGGGATTCTGACAGAACTCAATCTCAGACCTCCACATGGAAGTGATAGGGATTGTTCAAATTATTCAAATAAAACAAAGGTTTTTTTTAAAGATTATCACTGATATTCAGAAGAATTAAGGTTTTGTCCTACCGACACTTAAACTACGAGTAATATGGGTGTATCAATCTCTCTAAGCTACTTTATCACACTTCATTATTGCATTAAGTTAATTTCTTCATAGTGTTTGCAACGTTATTGGCTTTTTCCTCTAAGAATATCGTATTGTCATGGTGCATAAAACCCCACCAATGGTTCATCTTTGCATATATATCTCCGAATGGTAGGTGATGATAACTCATTCATTGGTTTTTCCCTAACGAGATTCTAGTATCATTATGCATAGAACCCCACCATTGGTAAATGTTTGCACATGTATCTCCTAAGAGTAGGTGATGATAACTCATCTATTGGATTTTTCCTTTAACAATATCCTATTGTCATGATGTATAGAACCCCACCATTGCTTCATGTTTGCACATATATCTCAAGGGTAGGTGATGATAATTCATCTATTGGATTTTTCCTCTAACAATATCTTATTGTCATGATGCATAGAACTCCACCATCGGTTCATGTTTGTACATATATTTTTGAAAAGTAGGTGATAATCACTCATTCATTGGAGTTTTCCACTAACAATATTTAATTGTCATGATGCATAGAGAATCCTGTCCATGTTTTCATATATATCTCCGAACACTCTATTGGATTAACCTTCTTATGAAGAAATTTCTCAAATGTGTCATGATTTTGTTAATAGGTGTTTTCTTGTGAGATGAGAATGTGGTGCTTCAATGTTTAATATTATGAAATTGACATGTGGCATTAAAAATATTTCTAAAAAACTAATTACAATGTGGGACATAAATAAAACAGCTCTATATATATATATATATATGTGGACATAGAAATATTTTAAGTATCCACAACAAATATCCACCTTCAAAATAATGTTATATAGCAGGTCATACCATCAGTAACTTTGGTAGAGAATAGTGAAATAAAATATTATTATTCCTCATATGTGCTTTCACTTATCCATGTGGGGGAGATA
The DNA here is from genome assembly GCA_010110895.2 of Picea sitchensis. NCBI lineage: Eukaryota > Viridiplantae > Streptophyta > Pinopsida > Pinales > Pinaceae > Picea > Picea sitchensis. The sequence goes on along the minus strand of SNQJ01S0220254.1, from coordinate 8,024 downwards.
TGTAATTTCCTTTTTATGCTATTAATAGACTAATACATATTATTTAAAATATATTAGTAACAGAGTGTGTGTGTGTGTGTGTGTGTATATCTTTGAGTATTGTGTTATGGGAATAGATGGATCCTCTAGATCGGAGAATAGCCAATCTAGAATTCTATGAATATCTAAAATTCTAATAATATCTAATACTAATTGTTTATTCATTTCTACATTATTCTCCAACACTCCCCATTAATGGAAAAATGAATTATTTACAACACACAACTATCTATAGAGGCAAATTTTTGCTGCAATAACCAAACACAATAATAAATTCGCTTGCTTGCATATGATGAAACTATGATCTTTGTCTAGTATGGTCTTCATCAACATCTCTATCCACTTATGAAATGTTCATAGACTACGCTATTTTACTCAACCATTCATTTGAGTTGTCACTTGATTCATTGAACATACAATTGGTTCAGACTATCAATTTGAATTTGTAATGACTAGACTTCTAGCCAATCTATTGGCATAATTACATCTGTTAAAATACATGGTTTTTAGTTGTATTCACGGTTATCTAGGAAAATTATTCATATTACTTCCATATGTGAGGAAGTGCATGTCTGCCATTGTATTCTGGGTTTTCTAAGAAAGTACATGTCTGTCATTGTATTCACCAGTTTTCTAAGAAATTTTTATGGATAGGTAATGTATCCATAAATCAATCTTATAACATGACCAACATTTATTTTACTCAAGCTCACAAACTCACAAACACACAAAGAACCTCAAGCTCTTTAAAAAAGTTTGAGATGCTCTTCATTGAATTCATCATCTTCGTCACATTTTGGTGAGTCTTCAAAGTTGACTATATTTGTTGATTCTTTTAGATTTCCATTTAAAAGATCATTGGCATGGATTCTAAAATCCATGGTGCATGTCCAGATTTGTGGTAGTAGAAGCATTCAATTTAGGCCCTAGTTTTCATCATTTCCTTGGAAAATAGTGCAATTTCAGTTTGAGAACCAACATGTGTGTCTCATGCGTCTTTTCTTCTACTAAAAGTGATTAGAAAGAGATGTCTCATCATGCATTTTAAGACTAAATAACTGTAATTTTAAAGAGAACTTTGCATTTATAAAATTTTCACCAAATAACTTACTCAATTTCTCCCAAATTTTTCTTAAATCATCAAGATGTAATTGAGTATCTGAAAGACCCAATCCAATGATAGACTTATCTCTATCTTCCTTTTTCTTTCACTCAATTAATATATTGGTTTATGTAGGTGCTTTTTCTTTTTCTTTTACTATAAGAATGCTTGTTATACAAAACGGTTTGTAGTTTGAGTCCAAGTACAGAGGCTGGAAGGGTAAACATCAAGCTGGCGTGCAGACTTCCTGCTTGTCCACCGATGGGGGGATCTTTCTAGGTGGCTAAACCCAAGAAGGGATATTTCCACGGAAAGTATGGGACTTTGAAAGGGAAAGGTTTGAAGGATCAAGGCAAGTTTCCCTTTCACAGTTCTGTGAAGATAATTCAAAAATGGAGATACACCACAGAGGAGGCACATATTTGCGAGACAAGGAAAAGGCAATATAACACTAATACATTACACGGTGGTTAATACTTCATTAAATAATGACTATCAATATTATATATGAGCCAGTGATGAGTGTGTGATGAAGTCAATGATTACAATAATGACTATGGCTTATATGTACTTCTCAATAGAGATGATATAGCATTCAATGGAAATAATCAATCCTTGAATTAACTTAACGCATTAAATATCATCAATTGCTCATATACAAAGGGTGCTGCTAGCGTCACTATACCTAGGGTGGCTGATGGTATTCTAGGGTTAGTATTATTATAATTAGAGATCAACGTTTGCAAATGGAGCCAATGTTATAATACATCAATGTCTATCATGTCAGGATATTCTAAGCCCTTGATTTTCTCTACCACCCAAAGGCTCAAATAAGGCATGGCCGTCATCATTTATCTAGGGTTAGTAGATGTGTTAGGGTTAGTTGGGGTTTCAAATTTAAGAGTTTGAAAAGTTGTTTTTTGGCACAACAAGCTCAACGTTGGAGAGATAGACTAGCTAGTGCCTTAGAGGAGGTATGGAGTCAAAAGCAAGGGCAAGCTCTCGGGAGAATCAAAATCTAAGGTGAGTTAGGTTCTATGGTGCCTGGGTAGAGACCCTAGAATCAAAACCCTAAGGGAAGAGGCTCATTAGGTGTTGCTTAAGCAAGGCCTCATGCTCCTCCCTCTTTCCTCAAATATCCTTAGCAAAACGGCTAGCTTCAAAACACTTATGAAAATCTAAGGGTGAAAAGTGTTGCAAAGTGAGGCCTTCAAACCCTAAAGGGAGGTCAAAACCCTAGGTGTAGAATTAACTAGGCCTAGGGCGTCTTCTTTCTTCAATTGATGTTCAAAAGTAACTCGGAAAAAGGATGACTAGTGTAGCAACGGCTAGGCTAAATCCTCACTTAATCAATGGCTAAAATAAGTTTTCTCAATCATGGGGACATATAGCAAGGACCTACTTGTGTGCCTACTACCTAGGGTTTCAAGATTAAGCAATATAATAATAGCAATGTAACAACAAATGCAAGGCAACCTACAACCATTCATTTAGAGGTTTTGCATGAAATACAAAATCATGAAGAGGCTTATCAAACCCTGGTTGTAAACCAATGAGAAAACACCATAACATGCCAAAAACAATCCTCCACAAGAGTTGCCTCACTTCCAAGAGCAAAATCCCAAGACAAGGGCATGATCTCTCTCACAGAGAGTGAGTTATCTTATGTGAAAATGAGAATAGCGTCCTCTATTTATACCAATCAAATGACCTTTAATTTTAAAAATTAGGTCATTAAAGCAGTAGAACAAAGTGACTTTCAATTTTCTTTGTTTTACATTAAATATATATGCTAAGAAATGTCATATCTGAGGCTAAAAGGCGTCGAGGGCCCCTCGGGGGGAGGCGTTGGCCCTTTTGGGTGTGGCTCAGCATCCAGGAAGCAGAGCGTTGGCCCTTCTAGGGCTCCTCCAAAACTACCCTGCAGTGCCAAATGACCCGGCCTGCCGCCACCACGCTCAGGAAAATGTCCATTTTCAGGGTGACATCACACATCCCATCAAAAGCAATCGTCCCATCTACGTGGGTGATACCCGTGGTAGGCCAGACTCTGCCAAAGTGTCCTTGGTAGGGCGTCCTTCTTCCTTCTCATGCATTGGTTCATCACAACGTTGTCACATCTCTTTCATCCGGCAACCATCGCGATGGAAATAACCCGATACATGGAGGTCGAGCTAATCATATCCCCATGTGTACCCGGTCCTCGGCACCTATCTGTCGGTATGGTCACGCACATCGCCTTCACAGCCCTCCATGGGCTCATGGAGTCCTCGGGATCATAGCAATGTTAATCATATTTCATCATTAAATTTATCAAATACATGCATGAAATCCCTAGCATATCATCCAGAGCTCAAAGACATTACACATATCCTACTATACAAGGCTGAAGAAACCAATAGAATAACCTATTGGGCTAGCACCCACAAAGGAAAGGGAAGTTTCCTTAGAGGATCATTCAAGCCATGTTTTATGGGGTATGGTCTAGGGATGTCAGTCATAGTACAAGACCAAGGGCAGGTGTTGTATGTAGGTGCCTTTGTAGGAGGCGATTTTTACCCGTCATGGATGCATTTTCAAGCCCTTTATTGCCTTTATTTTCATTTATTTCTTTTATTTCTTTTTTACTTCTACTTAATGAGGTGACCGAGGAAGTGACAATGTTACCTTGGTATTTTGTGAGAAAATGATGAAGCTCATGATGAGACCCCTTTCCCTTAGCCATTACAACCAAAGAGGTCAACTGCCACGGCGTGGTGACGGATGATGCTGTCACCATACTTGCTAGATACATGAACAATGAATTAGGCTCCATTACCTCCATCCCCTCTTGGTTAGGTCTTGTTTTATTGGTTTTCTTAGGGTCCCTTTTCGTTTCTTATCGAGAGGCTTTTTTTTTATTTCCTTCTCGGGGGATCCACAGAGGCTGAAGCATCTGGGTTTGGCTATGAAACTTTAGCACTAGCTTCTTTTTTACCCTGGGCCTTTGGTCCCTTTAACTACCCGCAGGACAAAGTGTAACCCTCAGGTCATCCTAATGGCCCGGACTAGGGGAATGGGATAGATAATAGCGGAGATGAGATGTAAATGATAGCATGGTGGGAGCGAACGATGGCTACGCAAATTATGGTGGCTAACAAAACTCATGAATACAAGCTTGCTAAGTCACCCGTCAGTACCCAACAATGGTCAAGTGGATTAGTGTAAGATCAAAGCTGATTCTCCAGTAGAAAGGAACCTAATGCATATATAGAAGGTTATAATGATGATCAAACATGACACATACCATGATACCTTGGACCAATTACCTCATGGAGCAAAGAAGTCTTCTCGATGCAAGTCCAAGCCGATGATTGTGGAAGCTGCTGCTGCTGACAAAGTGGAAGCACTAAAAATGAGAAAATATGGGCCATCCAGGGCCAAGCTAAAGTCGATCCAACTCTCGATACTCCATGTCTAGGACACGTGGGCCTCGAGACATGATCTCCTGAATATCCCTAGATGCTCGGGGATAACATCGGCTCCAACTCGGGGACATTTGCTAACTGTAGAGTGCATGAGACCTCAGCATCTCTAGCATAAACATGCATACCTGCTCACACTCGAAAAAGCATCGGTAAAGGTGGTGGTATTGCCACCCTCAAAATAATACTCTATACATGTAGTAATCATAGATCGCAGTGAGAAAATGAAATGCCACATGCTTATACATTTGGTTGGATCTTGGTGTAGTCAAACAACCAATGGAAGCCAATCCGACTAGCGCCCCTTGATACTGCCTTCTTCATCATAAGCCAAAATCGTGATAAGTCAAGCACAAAAATGTCACAGTTACAATGTATATCATATCATCGAAAAAGTCAAAATCTAGCATGGAGGTGGGTGGGAGGGGATAAAATCCTGCCAAGTCCATCTGAGGAAAGTACTCAATCCACTTCAAAGAAGGGTCATGAAAAATGCAAGGTTGGGACCAGCCCGGTGACCAAAAGGGCACGTAAATTGGCTACCCTATAAGACATCCCTCAAGCTCTTGTAAGTCAAAGAGAAGGGATCGGCAAAGATCTGAGAACGGTAGCAAACTAAAAGGGAAGGATCAAAAGCGAAATTTGAAACACGATTACCAACTAACCTTTGGAGATCAGGGTTTGCTTAAAAGGAATCTCAACGTTAAAAATATACTTCCAAAGCACACATTTAATGGACAGGCATGGTAAAGTAGAAACTGGTGGTTGGAGTGAAAAACTATGAGAGACTTTCCTTAGGGAAACAATTTTCTCACTTGTATCAAAATCTGATAGGTGATTGACAATCATCTTCACAAAATAAGTCCAAATGCTCAGAAGAGCAGTCATCAAAGTCCTCAAGGTATGACTGAAAATCATAAAGTATTGGGTCATCCTTGGTCCTTTGGGAGGCATGGGTAAAAACCTCATCTCCTTGTTCCACTGGTCAAAATCAAAAGTAATATGTTGTGGTAATTACAAGGGCAACGTTTGAAGATGACTTTTGTCCTTAGATGGGATTTGTATCATAACTAAATGCATCAGCCTCGTCTCCCAACATATATGAACTCGTCGAAATCAACTACGTCAGTATCAGTATCATAACAAACATCCAATACTTTTTCACTATTTGTGTCATAAGGCAAAGAACCATTTAAAACTTGGAAGGGGGACAATGTACCTCGCTTAATCCTTCTGTCTGAGAGCTTCAAGTATTTGGATAGCATCATCCGGTGGAAGACTTGCCTCTACATCTTCAATCTTGAGACATGGGGGTCTGGCTTCGTTCAAGGGTTCCACTCCTTCTTCATTCTCACGAGGTCATAGAACAAGGTATCATCAAAGGAATCAGTGACTTACCTCATTCTCATCAAAAGAATCAAAGTGACTTACCTCATTCTCTTCATCTTGTGCAGGAGTGATAGGATCTTGAAGAGCTTCATCAGACTAAGGAGCGATTACCGGTGCTTCATCCTCACAATTCACGTTTCTGGTTATATCTTCGTTGCATTATGTTGGATCATGGGAGAGGTCTTTCTCCTCTTCAAGGGGTTGACAATGGTCTTCATAAACCTCGTCTCTTATATCAGAAGATTCTAGGTATTGATCATGATAAGCCCTCCTGAGATCTTCCACAATCTCAGTGGTGAATCCTTTGTGATGTAAGGTTACCATGAGGTTTTGAAGGACATCTTCATATGTTTGGCAATCTGGCCTATTAAAGTCTATAAACTTATTGATAAGGTGTATGAAGGATGATATACCCTTGTCCTTGCAACAACTCTTAAAACGTTTTTGTAAGTAGGATGGCAGGGTGAGCAAAAACAACTTTATAAGAGCATCCTCTCCTCCCAACTTTATCTCACTCAAATACTCCAAAACATTTACTATATGAGGAGCTGGGAGGCCCAAAAACATTGGAGAGTTGTTTAGCCATTTTGTATCAAAGTAATTTGGGTATCCTTGAAAACTTCTGAAATCAATACTTGGATACATTTGTTCCCAGTGTGCCATGATCTCATAACTTGAAAATATCATAGAAGGTAATGTGGCACCCTAAGAAAAATCAGTGGAGTCGCCAGATAGTTTTCCTGAAACTACCAAAGAATAGGGGGAATAAGGTCTAGTGGAGTCGCCAGGTAAGCTTGTAAGAGAAAGGTCTTTGAGGAAAGGCTTACCAAAAGATTTGTTGTTGAGGAAGATTGACTCAGTGTTCCCCGGAAACGGCACCAAAATGTTATCGCTCAGTTTGTAGTTTAGGTCAAGTAGCTGAAGTGTAAAGGTCAAACTGGCGTAACAGGAGCTTCCCCACCCACTGTCACCTCGATGGGGGGCTCTTTCTATTTAGGGTGGCTAAACCCAAGGGAGACGTCCCTGGCAATTTGGGGTTTTGAAAGGAAAAGGTTTGAAGGATCAAGGCAAGTTTTCCCTTTCACAGATTACCGCCAAGAAGATAGTCAAAAAGAAGATACACCACAGAGGAGGAACCTGTTTGCGAGACAAGGCAACAATAACACTAAAACATGCACAGTGGTTAATACTTCATAAATCAATGACTATCAATATTATATATGAGCACATACAACAGTAACTATTGATGAAGTCAATGATTGCAATAATGACTATGGCTTATAATATTACTTCTCAATAAACACTGGGAATGATATAGCATTCAATGGAAATAATCAATTCTTGAATTAACTTAGTTCATTAAATATCATCAATTTCTCATATACAAAGGTTGTTGCGTCACTATACTAGAGGTGACATCAGCCTTGTTCTAGGGTTAGTAGTATAGACAAAGAGATCAACGTTTTGCAAATAGGCCAATGAAATTTATCAACACATCAATGTCTATCATCAGATGACTAAGCCACAATTTTCTCTACCAACCAAAGGCTCAAATAAGGCATGACGTCATCATTTATCTAGGGTTAGTAGATGTTAGGGTTAGTTAGGGTTTCAAATTTAAGAGTTTTGAAAAAACATTTTGGCACAACAAGCTCAACATTAGAGAGATAGACTAGTGCCTTATGGTATTATGGAGTCAGAAACAAGGGCAAGCTCTCAGGAGAATCAAAATCTAAGGACTGGAGAGTTAGGTTCTATGGTGCTGCAATGGCAGGGCCCTGGAATCAAAACCCTAAGGGGAAGAGGCTCATTCCAGTGTTGCTTAAGCAAGGCCTCATGCTCCTCCCTCTTTCCTCAAATATCCTTGGCAAAACGGCTAGCTTTAAGACATAAATCTAAGGGTGAAAAGTGTTGCAAGAGCAAGGCCCTTCAAACCCTAAAAGTCAAAACCCTAGGTGTAGAATTAACTAGGCCTAGGATGTCTTCTTTCTTCAATTTATGTTCAAAAGATAACTCAGAAAAAGGATGAC
>SNQJ01S0220253.1:0-15145 GCA_010110895.2 Picea sitchensis | reverse complement strand
GTGTATGTGTATGATTGTTCATTTGTTCATTGCTTATTTACTCTGCAGTTATTGGATAATAATGCTTCATTGATATAACACTTGGATTATATGGTTAAATTGCTCTATTACTGATTCACCCCCCCTCTCAGTAATCCAACAAACCCTAGCCCATTCATAGGTGATATACAGTTTCAAGAATTTCTATCATTCACTCAGAATCAATTCAGATGGGGTAAATCTCATAAAACCTTCTTAAAAGGGGAAGCTGGGTTGGATATCTGGGTTAGTGGGGAGCCTCCAAAGTCCTTTCTAGCCATTATATGACATAAAACTTTTATGAAAAGGAAAGGGGTCGTAGACTCCTTGGCCCCCATCCATCTCCAGGTCATACGTTCAGGTATCACTCTCTTTAGGGAGCTTAAGGAGGAAGCTCTTGCTGCTTCTAAATTGAGATGGGATGCCTCCTCCAGTGAAGTAAAGAGTAAGGATCCCTTTGGGTATAGAAATTTCTTTGCAGCTACCTTCACAATATAGAGGTATTCTAGATTGCTCCAAGAGGAAGGACCTACTTGGATTGGGTGCAGATATAATCCCCTTATCATCTGGTTCCCTCCAAAAAATTACCAAAAATATTATCAAATTAACAAGAAAAGAGAGGATGTTGCTTTTGGAGAACTCAAAAGAAGCAATGGGTTCAGAAGGCCTAGTGAACCAACCTTTCCATATTACAACATTACTGCTTTACATGTAAAGTCTCAGCTTGCATGAGGACATGCAAGAAGGTAAGCTGGGGGGTATGTTAGGTTATGAAAAAGGTATAAATATCTTCCTTTTTCCCACATTTCATGATATTATTTTGATTGAATTTTCGGTTATTTAGAAGTAAATAGAATAAAAAATGAATAATATACCCTTTAGCGTTGATTGTTTGAGATTAGATTACATAGATTCTAAATATGATTGGAATTGTCTAGTTTTATTGCAAGATTGGTTAAATATTGTTGAACCCAAGATAGCAAGGGGAATCTTGAAGATGCACAAGCTATTGGAGGTTGAAGACTTTATGGCGCAAAGCATTTTTAAAGATAATTGAGTTACTCATTGTAATAGTAAAGCAATCATGAGGATCTCTCGATCCTCAAGATAGCTTAATTTACCCAGATTATTGTAACATATAAGGGGTAAATAGATCTTGAAGAAAGGGGAGATTTTGCACTCAAGAATAGAGAATATAGAATTCTTATGCGTTAGCAGTTTTTTGTAGAAATGTTGTACCAGCTATGAAATCAATAGAATCCTCGAGCAATTTTTCCATTTTTATATACTGAGTTTTTAATAACAGTGCTTCTAAGGACCGAGGGCCCAGTCTAAAGGAGCTATTGTTTGATCTATAATTCTATCAGCTCAAATTTTGTCTTGTGATTCAATTTTCTTTTATAGTAGTTAACAAACGCATAAGTGTGTTGATGGTTTCATGTCAATTGCAAGAAATAGATATTCCCTGAAGTATTGAATGATTGTTGTTCCAATTCCCATTACTGAGATTTGATGCATGAAGGTTCCTCATAAGTTCACATTTGTTGTCCCTTTCATAAGTTTACATTTGTTGTTCCTTTCATAAGTTTACATTTACTGTTCCTTTCATTAGTTTACATTTGGTGTTCCTTTCATTAGTTTACATTTGTTGTTCCTTTCCGCTAGAATATAGTTGTTGTTCCTTTCAATAGAAATATGATTGTCATCTCTTTTCAGTTAGATTACAGTCTTTGTTCCTTTTCATAGATGGAGTAATTCGCCTTTTCTTTTCAACAATTCTGATTCATAATGATAGCAATTCCTGCAAGTCTTTATCTAGATTCAATTAATGCTCTTAGAATGAATTCAATAGATTAGATAGTTCCTTTCCTTTTGCATAGCTTTAGATTTTGATCCCTAGAATATTTAATGATTGTTTGAGGAACTTGATTGTTGACAAAATCAGATATTCTTTCTCTACACGATTTTAGCCTCTATAAGCTATCTGCATAGACTTTGTCGATATTCTTTGAGATAAAAGATGAATCCTCAGGTTGATAAATTAATGTTAAACTAAGGCAGTTTTTAGATATCTTTAGAGCTCAACAAAGGGGCAGTCATTGAATCCAATGACTGAGGAATTATACTTCTTGACTGGCCTCTCGAGGAGAGGGGAACCAATCAATCTACGCACTTTTCCCCCTGGGTCTTTCAACATTGAAGATTACATCGGGATGCATTGTGAGGCTGACAATGAGAAAGTAGGTTCTCAAGTGCCCATCAACACGATCACCAACTTGTCAATGAAGGTGATCATATTTCTTATTGGGTGGATCACTAGATCCGTGGCCCTACACCAGGCTTCCCGAGTACACATGCATTGTGCAATTCAATTCCTGGATGCACGTATTTACGAATAGAGCACGACCATGCTCACTTGCATGAAGAGGTAGCTGGCAAAGTGTCGAGGGTGTAGCAACAAGAACTTTGGGTTTGGCACCATTCTATGCTTGTTCTTCTTCGAGAGGGTGACCAGTTTGAGTCTTAAAGAGACAGTATGGGTTCATGTGGCCTCCTTCCCAGCGGTAAGTATATGGGAAGCATCGCTTCCACGGCAGAGGGGAGGAAGGACCATAGAGGCCTTCGATGACAAATTCTTCGACTGGTGGGCATGACATATTACAGCCATAGAAGAATACCCCTATGCTGGAATAAACGTCTCCAAGGATCCATACACACCCATACCTCCCAGAGAGGAGAGAGGAAATCTAGGTACGTAGTTTCTTTTATATATATAATTTTTATATGCATCAGAGTATTGACATCTATGCATCTGTTATGTACAAACATGGGACCAGTGCACCCATCAAACTTCATGAGGACTTGATGACATCCTCGACCAGAGGCAACACTAGCAGCAGCTAGCAGACTAGTAGCCACAGGGTGACCTCCAGCCAGAGAGGCTAAGAGAGTTTTGAGACAGGTGGAGCGGAACCTCACTGCGCTCACTCACACAGTTCCTATGGCTGAGATCGAGGATCTCCCACCTTCTATGCAACCTCATGTAGTGGGGGTGCCACGAACTTGGGTCAACGTTTTCAGCATTTGGCCAACACTGTCATTCACTATGGCAGGGCCAATAGGCCCCAATCTTAGATAGGCTGGACTCATTAATGTTCCGAGGGCACGTTTTGTATATTTTTGAGGGCATAAGCCCCGTGATGTATACTAGACATTATTTTTGAGGAATTCGCTCCCACCTATGTACTCTGACACTTTTGATATATATATATATATATATATATATATATTTACATATTTATGTCTTATGGATCACATTTTTTACAAATTTATGTACATGTGTATGTGTCCGCTTATTTTTATATGTGTGCAACATGAAAATCTAATAATTGATTAGATAGAGTATCTATCATTTGATTTAATATCCTAGGAACATGGATATATGTAATGTAATCAAAGTAACGTTCTAAGAGACGTACCCTAAGGAAATGTTGGTGTAAAGTAGGATCATAAATGCGGTAAAATCCACTTAACTAGGACACAACCAACTTATCATCTAAATATATCTGGAGGTGAGATATTCCATGAAAAAAAGCATCATGAAGCAACTCTATCACTGTGTTGTACTCATCAACATTGTTTGTGGCATCACCTAAACAGATACCTCCATAAGATAACAACTAGTCTTGAGGCATGAAAATCACCCAAGCTACAAACGAAAGCCTCTGAGTGTGTCAGATAGCACTGTTCGCGAACCCAAAGAACACCTCTGATTCACTTGACATCTACCACAGTGAAAAACATGACATAAATAACAACACGTCCAAAAAAAAAAGAGAGAAAAAACTGTATAATAACTATACATATGTACAAGAAGTCACCAAGGCAACCAACCTAAGAGTAATACTTCTTGAGGTAGAGCCCATTTCTAGGCTCCGCCAAGGAATTTCCATCAAAGTAAACCAGACGGTAAGAACCCTTATTTAAGACCTCTTTCACAATGAAAGGTTTGGACCACATGGGTTTGAACTTGCCTGGCCCCAGGGGATCCTTGTCTTGATCATAGATTGGGACAAGATCGCCTTAGAAGAAAATCCAAGGATGAATGGACTGATCATATTGACACTTGACTCATTTCTTGTGAGCCTTGTTGGCTTAGGATGCATCATGGCATTTCTCATCGAGTTGCTTGAGATATAATAGGCATTCCTCAAGCGGTAAAGTGTCTGGTAGTAACTCTACTGCCAACTTTAAAGATGAGATCTGGCATTCAATAGGAAAGACGTCTTCCAACCCGTACATGAGTTGAAAAGGTGAGAAATTGGTGGTAGTATTTACAGACGTTCGGTAGGCCTATAACACTGCGTACAACATCAAATGCCAATTTGACTTGGTAGAATTGATCGTTCACTGAAGAATAGTCTTGAGGAATTTATTCACAGCTTCGACTTGACCATTCTCTTATGGGTAGTAGGGTGATATATTTTCTTTCCTCAACCCAAGATTTGATGTTAACTCAGACATCATTTTGTTCTAGAAGTGACTACCATGGTCAATGACAATCTCTTTCGGGATGTTGAACCTTGCTACTATCTGGTTAAAAATGAAGAGAGACGTTGTATCTCCATCATTGTTAAAAGTTGGCATAGCCTCGACCCACTTGGTGAAGTAGTCTACCGCTACGATGATATAACGATGCCCCCTGGTTGAAGTTGGGTGACATGTAGTAAAATAAATCCCCCACTTAGTGAAGGGACCAACAATGATGATGGGAAACATGGGAGCAGGATGTGCCCTCATCTTCCGAGAGAATATCTGACACATGTGACACTTCTTGACCAACTCAATGCAATCCTTTATTAACGTAGTCCAAAAGTAACCTACTCGTAGAATATTTTGGGCTGTTGCCAACCCAGAAAAATGACCACCACATGCTCTAGTGTGGAAATTGTTAAGAACGAGTTTTGCATCCTCGTGTATAAGGAACCGATGAAGAATGGAATCTACAGCTCGACGATACAAAGTGTCATCGAGTATGATATAGTTTCGTGCCTAATGGTGAATTCGTCGATGCTCATAGCGGGAGGCAGAAGCAGGGAAATTCAAAGTTTCAAGATAGACTAGTATATCTCCATACCAGGGTCCCAAATATGTGATCATAAAAATATATCCTTTAATAGGTGATTCTTCGAACGTAAAATCACTTGATTCGACTGGAAGTTCCGAAATAAGTTCCGCAAAGACCAACAAATTTTTGGATTTCGCGGAAAAAAAAAATCTAAGTCAAATTATTGGAGGATTATAATCCATATACTGATATTTCCACCAATGACCTGTCGTGTCAACATAGATTGAAAGGGATTCACAATGGAAATGATGGTGGTCTTGCGAAGCATAATATAATGAAGAAACTGTTGGATAGCATGCACTATTGCCAACAGATGTTTCTCAACATGGGAATAGTTGAGTTTCGACCCAACCAAGCCTCTGCTCCGGTAATAAATAACATTATCCTTGAGCATATCATCCTCTTGAACCAAGGCCATGCTCATGGTCGACTCTGCAGGGGCCAAGTACAACAAGAAATCTCTGCTATAATTGAGAGGCCAAAGTAGAGGGACAAACATAAGGGCATGTTTCAACACTTCAAAAGAGCGTTGAGCGGATTTGTCCCAACAGAAAGGGACTCCCTTTTTCAATAAATGCATGAACCCTTTAGTGATCTCGGCGTAGTTCGTGACAAAAAATTGAAGAAAGTTTTCTTTCCCCTATAAGCTATGAAGTTGGGTTATTGTGCATGGGGGAGGCAACTGAACTATTGCCTCATCCTTAAGAGGATCGACCATGATCCCTGCTATCGAAAGTATGAAACCTAAGAGAAGACCTAACATCACACATAAGCTACATTGGTTAGGATTCAAGCGAATCCGATAGTAGCGACATCATTCAAACATTAGTCGAATGTGTGTGGGATGATCAGGTCTCTTGCGAGAGCGTGATTCTAGATAATCAAGATAAACCTCAACTATATGTCTAAGGTTGTGGAAAGAAAAAGACATGGCTCGCTGAAAAGTGTCTCCATCATTCTTCAAGCCAAAAGGAATCTTACGATAAGAAAATGTGCCCCAAGGACAGATAAAAGTTTTTTTATGCTGGTCTTCAGGTTTGATATGAATCTAGTTATATCCTGAAAAACCATCCATGAATGAAAAGACCTCACAGGCTACACATTCATTGACAATCTGATCGATGAATGGGGTGGGAAAAATATCTTTCGAACATGCCTTTTTCAAGTCATGAAAGTCCATGCACATGCTAATCGTACCCTATTTTTTGTTAATGAGAACGAGATTTGACACCCATTACGTCAACTGTACGGGGTAAATAAAACAAACTTTAAGCAATTTCTCTACTTCAGCCTTAATTGTTGTCGCTTTCCGAGGATTCACCAGATGAAGCTTCTGTTGGACTGTCTTGGCGTTAGGATAAGTCGTTATCTCATGTTCAATGATTCTAGGATCGATGCTTGACATTTACTTGTAAGACCATGCAAAAACGTCATGGAATTCCTTAAATAAGTCCGTATAAATCTGAATCTCTTTGGGGGAGAAGTCTGCTTCGACAAAAACATTCTCCACGACGCCAAGGGTTCTAGATATGTCTATAGGTATTGTTTCAATGATACTCTCCATATTATCCTCAGTGTAAAATGCGTGCATAGCTAGAGGATTAACATGATAAGGTCTATATGCAGTCATAGTGAACACAAATTCACCTCCCTATATTATTCATAACTCCGGGAGAAAATAATATTTGTGATGGAGATCATCCCAGGGTCTGTCTGGACCATTCAATGCCTCAAGAATCACCTCATCTGAGGGAAAGACCAAGTCTAAAGAATCTGTATTAGTGAGGGAACCTTGAGACGAAATAGGCTCGATAAATGGATCTAACTCCTATGCAGGAGTTGGATCGGAGTCGGTCGAATCTTGTTGGACAATGCTGTATGAAACTTCTACCGCGAATAAGGGCATGGCCATGCAAAAATTCCCTTTCACTTCCATCGAGGCCGATGGGAAAGGAAGATTCCATGGATCCTGAAAGTAAATCATTCAGAATGACGACATTTGAAATATTTCATCCATAGGCTAGTTGTGGGTAGCTGATATAAACTTGACATCATCGGAAGGAGGTGGGTAATCAAAAGTACCCATCAATGATGAACACAAAACAACCCCTACGTTGATGGTTGTTTTTTTGGCTTCTTTACCCTTCTCGATAGATCCTGGCATTCTGTAATATTGGTTCCTGGTCGCTATATGATCCTTACCTTTTACCATATAAACATTCACAGCTGAGGTATTATGAGAAGACATGGGGGGTCCCTGACTGCCCCCATAGACACTCGAAGAAGATGAGGCTTGAGCCATGTTTTTCCCATGTGGAAATGGGTTCATCAACACATCAGGTTGTTTCTATGCCAATAGCTTCTTGGCCTCTACAATTCGAGGGAACAGGTGAGTCGAGTGGTCCTCTGTGCAAAGGTTACATGGATACTTTGACTTTCTCTTCTCTTTGTTTCCCCCGCCAACATTTTTATTAGGCTTCTTATCCTTTTTACCCTTCTTGTTTCATTGTTTTTTATTTCCTTCAGGATGTTGGTTGGCCTTCAGTTTTGTCGAATGCACACTGTGTACGTCTGGCATTTGGGTAGGGGGAAAAACTAATCTAGAGGTCTGAATGACCGTTGTCTATTGTATCGACAATTGTTGCAATTGATTTGACAATATATCAGTGGAATTTCCTTGTGATGAACCAACTATACCATCGACATGTGGTCCAAACTTTTGTTTGGCCTTGTTGAGGATGGACCATGGCGCATATGGAAAAATATCATAGAGTAATACAGACTGAGAGTAAATCAATTCAAGATGTTGTGCTCTCATTATCACCTCCTCCTATGAAAACACTCCTGAAGTTGAAACATCCTTGGATAAAACGGGTACCAAAGACTCCAAGAACCACTCCAAAAATAAATTTGGTGGGACCTGTACCTTAATCAAGATCTTCCGATGCCACCATTCTCAGATGTGATCTGAGATATGATCGGCCTTAGTATGCTCAAAGTTGGCCAACAATTCGGTGCTGACATCGTATCTCACAGGTAGTTGGAAATGGTTTAGGAAGACCATCACCAAGTCTCTAAAGTAAGAATACCTTGAGCGATCGAGCTCAATGTACCATTTCATGGAACCCCCAATAAGAGTGTGTTGAAACAAGCACAAATGTACGGAGTCGTCTCACAAAGATTTTGATGAGCACCCTAGGTGGAAAGTTGTCACGTGATCACCAGGGTCTTCCCCAGGCTTGCCTTCAAATTTCAGAATATCCAAGGGAAACTTAGTCAGCATCATGGGCTGACGCGGATCATGACAAATCAAGTTGTTAAACAAACTTGACAAGTCTGGTAGATGTAATGTTTCCAGAAATAGTAGTTTGGGTTGGGTAGTATGTACAGGAAAAAGGGGGGCTGGAGTTTGACTGGCACCAGGTTTCCAGGAAAAGTTGGGTTGTTGGCTAGGGTTCTGGTAGACATCGTGGCCTTGACCAGTGTACGGAAACTATGTTTGTTGGGATATCATCGACTAATTCCCGTAATTGGATGACGTGGGTTGGGCGGATATTTCTCCCTGCGTTGTGTTCCAAATAATTTAGAAGAGGTTGCCCCCAGTCGATCCGACGGGCATAGGTACTAAGCCTTGCCCAAGGTTTAATTGACTATGGAAGGTGTTTCCCCCGACCAACATCCCTTGTGAGGGAAATAATCCCTGCCAAGGATTACAAAGTCCTTGTGAGGAGAAAAATATTGTACTTTCCCCCTATGTAGGAATAGTACCCTACAGAGGATTCTGTTGTCTAAAACCAGGGTTTCCCTCGACTGAGACTGGAGCCGAAGAAAAAGTATTGTTACCAAATGTGTCGAACAAAGAGAATGACATGGATCCCACTGACGTAGTGTAATAAGAAGGTCCTAAACTTATTGCTCCAAACAAGATGTAGTTAGCATTCGACCCAATGGGTTGTTGGAAAGCACCACCAAGCGAGGGGGACGAAGGTGGTATATGACCCCCACCATAAGGGATAGCATTGAAAGGCACTGAAGTGCCCCCAATAGACCCTTGCACAGGAGAATTTGAGCTCTCTGGCCCCAAACCGATGGTATGTAGGGTGGAGTAGGTAAGGACAAAGTTTGAATCAAAGCCAGGCATCCCATATGAAAATGGAGGGCCTGTTGCACTCTGCATAAATGAAGCAGTGGTCGTCGCCAATGACGGTATCAGACCACTTCCTGAGGTAGAGGGGGTCGATACCAATGAGGTCTAGACCAACAAAGGTGGGTTAGGAGGTAAGATACCCCCTGCAGTAGTAGCTGAAGAGGGAGTGTGAGGACTTCTGGATGAAGTAGCAACATTTGCTTCCATGACTGCTTGTAAGACTATTTGACGGTCGTAAGGTGTCACCCTCAAAGGGACAACTTGTACTACGATTGGAACTGATAAGTCAGTGATCAGAGGGTTGGCTGTCCCGAGAGATTCCTCTCCAAGGTCAGAAATAGTAGGTTCCTCTAGATTCGAGTAATCTCCTCTCAGAGAAGGCTCAAGCCCAATTTCTTATGGCCTGATTGCTTTGAATGACCCTTGTTGGTCAAGTCTTCTTTGTAATGGTGGTGGCAGTGGCTCTAATGTAACCGACGGCAGGCCCTAAAGCCTTCGTGTCCAACAGAGCTCTTAATATTACACTTTGTGAAAATATCAACGAAACAGTAAGGCTTTAACTAATGTTTAAAACCAGGCAGACACTAGAAACATTCCTATAATATAAACCAAGCAAACCACTATCTAGTTGGAAGAACAATTACGTCAGCCAACACTAGAGAAACTTACCAGTGCAAGTGCAACTCGAACACAGAATCACCCTCTAGGTATACTCTGCAAAGTGTGAATTGGCGTCTTCCCTAGGTACCACGGTATACCCCCACAGTCACCTGTGTAAGTCCCTAGAATACAGGAAACTAAGTTGCCAGCTCGCAAAAATCACCAGGTGGGTACAGTGGACAGTCGGGTGGACCGCAATGAGCAGGATAACAAGTCTGAAACCTATCGAGGGTATTTAAAGCAAGTGGTATGGAAGACAATAGAGGATCTCGAATGGATTCAGGTTCCACGAAGCTCTGTAGGAAAATGCGAGAAATATTATTCCTACGACAGATCCTCAATATGTGTTCCCCACTACGTTTAGTCTAACTTTGGAAGGGTTATCTTTACTGCCTTTCCTCACACGACCTCGTGTTTATCCCCTGTGTTATAGGGGGGTCCCGAATAAATTTCACGTCACTAGAATTTAACACTCCCTAAATATGAATCCAATGTTTGTTTAAAATCCTTGAAGAGTTTCCTCTCCAACATAATTCAAAGCTCTAACCTTAAACTAGTTGGTTGACCCTACAAACATAAAATTCTAATTAATTTTAGATTTATAATTTGTTTTAATGGCTTGTTTAACTCAAAGGATATGACATTGAAACTAGTGATGTTTATGAGAGATGAAAATAGGAGAAAATGATGAAACTCTGAAAGAAAAAATACTTCTAGTCAAAAGCAAATATTTACAACTAACTCTTTGTAACCAACTTTTTCATAACTAACTTTCTCAAGATCTTTAAAAAGAAGATGTAAAACGAAATTTCACTCGACTACGAGCTACTTAATTTTCAAGAAATCAGTAAAGAACATAAAAAATGAACTATTTTTCCTTTCAGGTAAAATAAATAACTCCAGCTACTTTACCAAACTAAGAATGAAAAAAAAAATTCTTTTTGAAAATGCTTCAAATAGGAAAAACCTGAAATAAATCTTTTTTTCTCTTTTTGCAAAGAAAATGAAAGGGAGAAAAAGAACTACAAGACAAGACTGAAACAAACCTTTGGCCCACTACGGATCACAGGGAATCACTAAAGACACAAAACGGGCCGATTAAAGTTTCAAAGAAAAGCTTAAAACCATTTCATGAGTACACACAAGAAACTTCAAAAAGACAAGCAAACTAAAATATAACCCAAGCTATGACTATAAAATAGAGACACTGAACTCTGTCAAGAAACCTTGAGAAGTATCAACCTCAATCAGGAAAGAGGTTGGCTACCTCTTTTTCAAAAACAATTTCTTGAACTAGGTACGCTACTATTGTTTCAGCATCCTGCATATGTACGCGAGACGTTTACTAGACAGGGAACGTATGTATGTGGGTTGAACCACTGTATGGCACATACACCTATGTATTTCCTCAAAAAAAGAAATAAAACAGACAGACTGATAGGGCAGGGAGAACTGGTATGGCACCAAAAGGTGACCAGCAGCCCTTAAAAGACTTAGAAGACTCAATAGAAACTTAAAAGGTATAAAAACCAATTAGACACCCAAAAATCCCATAAAACCCTAGAAGCTTCCCCAGTATGGTCGTCAGTTCTACTAGCGGGAAAAAAACCCTATGACTACACTAGGGTTTACAATTTAGGTAGATCAATTAACCATCTTAAAGTCAACTACTTCTCTAACTACCCCAAACATACCCAAGACTCATACAAAAAAAAAACCCAAGGCTCATACAAAAAAATAAATATGAGAGGGATCGGGTAACTATACCTCTACTCCACGTCTAGTGATGATCCCCTCATGCTTGAAAGCTTCGCTGACTGCATGCCTCCTCCCAAGGTTGGACTGCATTCAAAGTTAGACAAATAGAAAGCTAAAAGCATGCTATTCATATACAAATTAGGGTTAGATGTTAGAATGACAAAACATAAACCATTAAAATCATTCAATACACCATGATTTGGGATAGGAAAAGTACTTCTTTTATTAATAACTCAATGATTATACAGTTACAACCAAAGAAAACTATTGCTCCACAAACCTGGTCTAGGATCCTCTTCACCAAGCTCCAAGTGCAACTTTGTATGGATTCTACTCTCAATCTTATGATCTGTTCTTGGAAAGTGAATGGGCTCTGATGGAGGAAGAAGGGCTAATTGGGGAATGCTGAGGCAATTCTCACAAAAGGGATGCAATTACTTGGGGCAAGGAGGGGATGTGAAGCGGGCATATTTCACTATTCTTATGTCTAAATGTGGAATGAGACCCCAAAACATCCTTTTATATGACAAAAGGATGGTTATTCGGTTGGGTGACGAGCTATAGGCGGTGGATTAGTTGGGAAACTACCCAATAGCCTGTAATCTCAACAAATTCCTTGCAACTTTTGCAAGTATACACGGGCTATAGTGGTGCAGAATGCATACATACGCGGACTGTAGTGGTGCAACAAGTGTATGTATGTGGGCAGTATTGGTGCAGGGTGCGTACATCTTCAAAAAATGGGTTTTTTAGAAGACACACTCAGTGATGGCTTGGAAAGAAATTCAAGTAAGAGGGCCAAAGGCCAGGTATGCATGTGTAGAGAAATTTAGGGTTATAACACCTCCTAGTAAACCATAAGGAAACACCACAGAGAGGGTTCACAAGGCACTCTCACCCAAGATAGATTTTATGGGGGACTGTAATACTCAAGTGTTTGTAGTCTAAGAATGAGTGGGGATTGTGATTGGGTTCTTTCTTCTTTATGCATTATCCTTGTTAATCATTCATCTACTTCTATGATTTATTCATCTTTAAACCTATGAATGCATGTTGTTATAGCTACATTAACCATTCATTCTTAAGATAATGATCAACATAAAAGTAAATTATTCATTAACAATCATACATAACATAATGTTTTCTATGGTTCACCCCCTCCTGGGGATACATCCACAAAGATCTGGCTTCTCTGCTCTTTTATTGATTCTGCTACAAAATCATGTGTTGCACGAATTGCATCTTCAATAATACAATCAACATGAGGGTAGAAACCCTCTGTGAGGATGACTAGATCACACCAGGTGTTAACATCGAGAGTCACCCTTAGATTGCAAGAGGATAAGCCCAACACCCATCAAATATGTTTGTAAATGTAGATTTATCATATAATGTCAAATGGACAAAACTCAACATAACAATGTTCCAACATAGAAAATATAGGCTAGTATGCATAAGCAAATGGGGTTTTTGGTTAACTTCAGTCAGTGGTTTTAAAGATAAATGTGAGTAGATGGAATACTTGGTGAGGAATATGAATAGGTCTTCTATAAGCAACGGGTCTTCTAGCAGCTAGGTGAAGAAAAATCTCAGTCACAAGAACCTCTTGAACCAAACTTTAAAACACTGAAAACATTTACAGAAGCATCATAATCAAACATCCATTATAACACAACTATAACATCTCATAAGGATCATCCAATAATGAGCAATCAGATTAAGAGGAAACAAGATAATGAAAAGAGGTTGACTTCTATTAATCAAAATATCTCAGATCTCATACATAAACTAGAGTACGTCTCTTGATGATAAAAATATTACAATAGGGAGCTCTAATCAACCATTCAAACCTCAAAATAACATTCTTATATGATATTTATAGTTTAAATAGTAAGCAACATATTGGATTGCGAGATGACATCTCTAACCTAGGATTCCCCATAAAAAATGCTAATCTAACATTTGTATAAGTGGAACTAACCGACTACTAGAAACATGTAGCATGTTGGACACTATTGGCACAGGGGCAGACCCAGGGTTCAACGCTACAAAAGCGCACCAAAAAAACCGTAACTACCATCCCTTTCGAAAACACCTGAAAAGAAGATGAAGTCTCACTCGAGGTAGAGGCAGGGGTGGTTGCAGGACTCAAGTGTCTGCAACCTTAGCTTAGACACAAATCTATGATTATAATACTTAACAGAGCACTTAGCATCAACAATTCATCAATGTTCAACCAATAACTACTGCACAGATAGAACAGAGCATCACATCATTCACTCAGATTTGATGTATTTAAGCACTTTATCATAAACATGCAGGTTATATATAGCAAATCAAGCACTAAGCACCTTCATATAGGTCAGATCTAACATTATTACACATCATTAGCACAAAGAATCAACAAATTTATCTATCTCTATCAAAGCACTCAGCAAGAGAAGTTATAAAAACATCAAGACAAGAACAAAGCAGAACAACACAGTGTTTACATGGTTCACCCCCACCCTGGGGCTACATCCACCAACTCTTCTTCTTTATTGTCTTCAATCAATCGGTTACAAGCACATAACCTCAAAACCCTACTTTTCCTAGGATAGGAGATCTGCACACCTCGCTAGATCCTCCTTCCTTGCATTATAGCACAAAGCACTTCATAGCCTATTACAATACCTTGCACCTAGCTCTACAAGTCTCTCCCAGTATGCATAGAGCATATGCAAACCATACTTTCACTTAGCACTTATCTTATCAATCTTGTTATAACCCTATAATTTATAGGATCAACTGGTGACTAAAATGTTATCTCTTTAGTGTTTTTGTTTGTCAAATGATTTTTCATTCTGCAAATAATTTGAGGAAAAAGAAAGAAAAGAATAAAAGAGGGCATAAAAGAAATTCAATAGAGCCCCATGCAATAACAATGACTTGGTCCATACCTTTCAATCATGGCCAAGTTCTTTTAAATTGATGTTGATAGGAGTACTGAATAAGCTTGGCTAAACTATTTAATCTTAGCCAAGTGATCTAGGTTAGTTAGTGAATAAATCTGACCAGGCTGCCTAATCTTGGTCAGATAGCCCCAGGATAGAGTAATTTCTTAGTCCAACAATTTAATCTGGGCTAATTGTCATAGGTAATTAGGTTAGAACATAGGTTAGTTTGCTTTATTTCAATAAAACCAGCTCGATGATCAATGTTGAACCATGTATTTGAGGTTTAAAAGGTTTGATGTCTAACCCCTTAGTGATAAAAATATGGAAAATCTTGGGAAAACCCACGATATGCACTTATCCTAAGTTTTTTTGGGTGCATATTCCTTCACGCTCACAATTATGCACAACTCATGTATGAATGGCTCAGATGTTCGCGCCCACATCTACAGTGGACAAGTCTTTTAGGACCCCCTTGACCGTTGTACCTTTAATGGTGGG
>SNQJ01S0220252.1:0-15145 GCA_010110895.2 Picea sitchensis | reverse complement strand
CCTTATCACAAACAATAGTTCCATAGGTGAGATCCATGGTTCTCCATAGATAGTTGACCAAAGATGCTTTCCACATTTTCTCAACTCACTCACATTTGATGATTATGGTGCTTGACATACATCGGGTACATTATTTTATTACTTGATATTAGGTGTTAATGTCTTATATACTTTCCATGAAAGTGGTGATCATTGGTTGACTCAGATAATGGATCATGATTCTCTAAATTTGTTCCTTTTTCCTTATTTCACCTTGGTGATCATCATCATATTCTAGATAAGAGTTGTCACTCTTGGGTTGAGTCATACCATTGGGGGGATTTGAGAGGTGTAGTGTGTCCATATTCCAATCCACACTCAAAATCTCCATCCTTCCTGCTTTCCATTGTCCTTCTCATGGGTTGGTTTTCATATGTCACAAAAAAGGTTTGTGCTTCATAGTCCAATGGGAAGAGCCTCACCTTAAAAGAGATGTAAGGTTGAGGTGAAGAGAAAATAAGAAAAGAGAAAAAAAAAAGTAAAAGAAGAAGAAGAAGAAATACAACATGAGAAATGCCCCCTCACTATGAGGCCATTACCCCAAGTCCTATGCAATAAAATACATATCTAGAAAAGGGACTAAATGAAATAAAATGTAAGTCAAAATCCAAAAAAGGTGAGACAAAGAAAAAAGGAAAATAATCAATAGTAAGACACAATACCGAGGAAAGGGTAACTCAATGCGTAAATGATTCCTCATATTTCAAAGGCACTCATGTGGATGACTATCTTAAAAAATCTTACGTGGATGTGCAATGCAACTCAGAAATTTACCTGCCAAACCATACCATCTATCACTACACATTCTCCTTGATTGGTTTTATTTGGAACTACTTGTATTCTTGGGTGTTAACACATGTAATAAGGGTTCATAATGCCCCCATCATACCTAAACTGGGAAAATTGAATGAATTCTATGTGTTATTATGAAGTTAGAAGATTATATTTAATGTGATCTACTTAATGACACTTACATTTGACATGACTCACTTTTTATGTTTCATTGGATTTGTGTACATGCCTTTGGATGATGACTACTTTAGGTCACTTGGGCCTTAATTTAGACAATGTACTTTGGATGGAGATGGATTGGATTGAGCCTTGTTCCTTTTGAGAACATTGAGGAATCCACTTGCATGTTTGATGGAGATCATTCCAGTTTTCCACATGTTGAGGAGGCAATTGCACACCTTAAGGAGATTTTAGCACATATTTTGAGGGAGACCAACTCAAGAGAATTTATATTTCAACAGAATGCTCAAAATCCTCCCAGGTCAATGCAATTAGATGTGAAATAGGCATGGGATTTATGAAATGTGGTCGTAACATAAATTTGGGAAATAATTGACACAATTCTGGTGCTTTTAAAATCTGTCACAAGATGAAATTATGGCCAAAATTTTGACCAATCATGGAACACCTTTGGATTAGGTCATTGAGGTTTTCGAGGAGGTTGTTCCACATGTTGAGCAGGCTGAATTGGAACTTGAGGGGATAGATGGAAGGTCAAGCGTCCCCAATCCTTAGCTGGGGGGATAGATGGAAGGTCAAGCATCCCCAACCCTTCAACTACCCCCAAGCTTGTTTCTCCTCTTTTTTTTTCTTTTCTTTTGTACATTGGGGAAAAAGTTTTATTGAAAGTTTTATTTCTTTCATATATGTTTTTTTAAATTAAAATAATTTTCCTCCTTGAATTTACATCTTATGTTCTTTCCTTATGATTTAATTAGATGTAGGGGTGGACACCAATTGTGATGGCATGGGGTCCTTCATGAAAATAATTTAGTCTCCATGATCATCCGTAGCCTTGAACCTTTCTTATACCAATCATCATAGAGATCGTGTCAATAGCGAACCATTCTTACGTGGTCTTGTTTCCCACTGACAATTAGGGGTAACTAGAGGAGGATTTTATCCTATGATCCATATCACAAACAATAGTTCCATAGATGAGATCCATGGTTCTCCATAGATAGTTGACCAAAGATGATTTACACATTTTTCTTAACTTACTCACATTTGATGATTATGGTGCTTGACATACATGAGGTACATTGTTTTATTACTTCATATTAGGTGTTAATGTCTTATGTACTTTCCATGAAAGTGGCGATCATTGGTTGACTCAGATAATGGATCATTATTGTCTAAATTTGTTCTTTTTTCCTTGTTTCACCTTGGTGATCATCATCATATTCTAGATAAGCTTTGTCACTCTTGGGTTGAGTCATACCATTGGGGGTATTTGAGAGGTGTAACGTTTCCATATTCCAATCCACACTTAAGACTCTCCATCCTTCCTGATTTCCATTGTCCTTCTCATGGGTTGGTTTTCATATGTCAAAAAAAAAGGTTTGTGCTTCATAGTCCAATGGGAAGAGCCTCACCCTAAAAGAGATATAAGGTTGAGGTGAAGATCAAATAAGAAAAGAGAAAAAAAAAGTTAAAAAAAAAAGAGGAAATACAACATGAGCAATTCCCCCTAACTATGAGGCCATTACCCCAAGTCCTATGCAATAAAATATATATCCAAAAAAGGGACTAAATGAAATAAATTGAAAGTCAAAATCCAAAAAACGTGAGACAAAGAAAAAAGGAAAATAATCAGTAGTAAGACACAATGTTGAGGAAATGGTAACTCAATGCGTAAATGCTTCCTCATATTTCAAAGACACTCATATGGATGAATATCTTAAACAATTTCATGTGGATGTGCAATGCAACTCACAAATTTACCTACCAAACCATACCATCTATCACTACACATGCTCCTTGATTGGTTTTCTTTGGAACTAGTATTCTTGGGTGTTGACACATGAAATAGGGGTTAATAATGCCACCATCATACCTAAACTGGGAAAAATGTATGAATTCTATGCGTTATTGTGAAGTTAGAAAATTATATTTAATGTGATCTACTTAATAACACTTACATTTGACATGACTCACTTTTTATGTTGCATTGAATTTGTGTACCTGCCTTTGGATGATTACTACTTTGGGTCACTTGGGCCTTACTTTAGACAATGTACTTTGGATGGAGATGTCTTTGATTGAGCCTTGTTCCTTTCGAGAACATTGAGGACTCCACTTGCATGTTTGATGAAAATCATTCCACATGTTGAGGAGGCTATTGCACACCTTAAGGAGATTTTAGCACATATTTTGATGGCAACCAACTTCAAGAGAAATTGTATGTCAACATAATGCCCAAAATTCTGCTAGGTCAACACAATTAGATGTGAAATAGCCATGGGATTTCTGAAATGTGGTTGTAACATAAATTTGGGAAACAATTGACACAATTATGGTGCTTTTAAAATCTGTCGCAAGATGAAATTATGGCCAAAATTTTGACCATTCATGGAACACCTTTGGAGGAGGTCATTGAGGTTTTCGAAGAGGTTGTTCACATGTTGAGTACCTGATGAATTGGAACTTGAGGAGAGTTTACTTGATTTAGGGAGAATCTTTGACATCTTTTGACTCATTCACTCTTGTATTTTGGATATTGTTGTATACGTGGCATAATCACCTCATAGTTTATGTATTTTTTACCATATTTCTAGGGTTTGTAAAGAGAAAATGGTATTTTTATTTTTTCTTAGGCTAAAAGATAGGACATATTATTATTTTTATATTAAGAGGGTTGCTAGATATCTTCATATAAAAAGAGAAGAACCTCTCATTTATAACTCATCACTAGAACTTGTGGAGAACATTATTTAACTACTATCATGACTATATTTTTTCTATGTATGCATAACAAGAGCGACTTCATGAAGATGATATCTTGTGGATGCTTTGCAAAATTTCATGCATTATCTTGGATATGGTTTTGTGGATGAATCGGTTTCATGAGTAAGTGGTCTCTCTAAATCTTTATGGATATTTTTATATGAATGATGTAAGTGTAGTTGTTCTTATCTAGTGGTGCTAGTGCATTATATTTCTACTTTCTTAAACAAGTCGCTTCATCAAATCTCTTGGAATATTACCAATGGAGTATCTTCCCCTTGAACTATCTTGAAGTTAGTAAGGCTCTAGGTGGATTTTCTAGGGTTTGTAATGGAAAACTCTAACTATCACCTTATTTTCACTTACACTTTCTTAAGAGAGTCCTTAGTTGACCTTGTATGCCCCCCCAAAAAATTAGTAGGCATTAGTCTTTTCTCATCTAGTCAATATTAAATTCAAAATTCCAAATATTATCTTTATTTTAGGGTAAATATAGGGTTTTTTAGCTTATATAATTTTCAACCATAAAAAACCTAGATGTCTAGGGTTTTCTTCCGTAGTTGTTTTATCTAAAATCCTAGGGATTTCTTGCATGTGTTTGACCTAAAATCATCTCTCTTGGAAAATTGACCTAATGAGTTTATATTACAACAATTTTAGGGTTGGGTGTCTTAGTTTTATTGGATGTTATTTTCTCTTGAATTTTTAGAATTAATAAGTTACTTAAACCCTAGTTTTATTCCTCATTTTAGCCCTAAATTTCACTTGTTTATAATCTACTTAAGTGGCTGAAATATATCGTTGTTATAACTTGTTTACTGTTGTTATTTATGATCTTTGATGAAAGTTTTACAATATCCTTTAGTATTTTTCAAATTTGTATTGTTTGGGGATAATTTTGCATTAGATAATCACTCGATAAACCTTAAATAGCCATAAAGTGAGCAAATCCTAAATCCTAAATTTTCTTTGATTAACCACCTAATCTAAAACTCACATGTCATAATCCATTAGTGGTAATTTAGGTAGTTACATAGGTGACCTAGAACACAGATTATCTTTCCTTAGGAACCCCAAGTGATACTAGGGAATCCTTCCTTGTGTTGGACTTGTCCTTCACTAAAATGAGAGAAGTAGTTTCCTAGATGACAACGTCAACACTTTTAATGTTCCACTACTCTTTGTACCTTGTGAAGGCTTTGCACTAAGGTGAAATATTTTGTGATAACATATCCAATTCGAATCATGCAATAACACCATCCATGGTTGATCCTAGTGAAATCTAGTCATTCTTTCACATTCGACTTTTTCGTTTAGGAGTGAAAAAGTGGGGGAAATGTTTTCATTGATTTTTCCTAAAGTGTAAAGAGGGATTCTCCTGAGAAAGCAATGTGGGGAATTATTTTGGTAGCATCCTCTATTGAGCAAAGGAACGTGCCTTTCCTTACATCCCAACTAATATAATCATTTCCTTCATGTTTCACCCCCCACTTCAATGAGTGCCATATATTTCAAAGACTTATCCTAGCAGTTGACTCATCTTTAACAAGCCTCCCCTACATGGATGGAAGGTCAAAAAATCATATTTCTCGTCCCTCCCATTGACATTCTTTCTTTTTATATATATCTAGAGGAATCGATAACTCAATTGGGATTACCTAGGTGAGGCCTAGGTTCAAATCCGGTTGGTTGCCACTATAAGACCTAAGCTAGTGCCAACAACCCACAAGCCAATGCCTAGCAAGAAACGTATGACTTAGCAAGAGTCGAGACGTCTCGAAGCCCATCGAAGTGAAACCTCTATCCCAAGGGGTGTCTACTCTTCTAGCCTTATCACAATGAAACAAAGTTCATTTTGTGGGAATTGAACCCGGGTATAAAAGATAACAAACATATTATCTAACCACCCAAGATAAGAACCCTAGACCCCATTAACACTTTTCCTATAACTCATCTTCTAATAGGACAAGACACATCAACGAATTGGAAAACTTAGACTCAATCTCTCACAAGACTTAGCGAGACTTTTTCTTATTACTATAGTGTTTCTTGTTACTTGTAGTAAAGTTATGATAATTTTTTACAATATACTATATGAAGGATAGATGCTGAGAACATGATTTGTTATGTGTAAATATGGAGGATATATGGTGAGAACATGATTTGTTATGTGTCACGAACAATTCTCCATTTGAGGTGTGTTATGGCTATTAACGTCTCACTCCATATAAGGTCCCTATTATTCTTCCTTTAACAACATCATGTCCATAGGAAAATGCTCAAATCCAGGCTGCATATTTTGTTCAGAACATATCCAAGATTCGTACCCATGTCATAATGATGCTTTAGTATTCTCAAGATTCATTCAAGGACCTATACAGTAAACATGGTTTTCCCACCCTATTCCATGTTAGGGACATAGTTTGGTTACATCTTCCCAAAAAACGCTTTAAAGGAAAATAATGTAAGTCTTAAGGCTTTTATAAGTGAAGTGATGCATACACACACAAAGTAAAGATATATTTACCCTAGAATCCCTTAACCAGTGAAACAAGAAAAATGAGAGTTGCACCTCTCTCTTCTCCATTTAATTAACTTAATTGTCCATACTACATAATTTAGGTATTTTGTAACATTCAAAACCCTATTTCAAAACTTGTATTAGATTACAACCTAAATTCTTTAACTAGGATTAGATTGCAATAGGTTGAGAACCATTTCTTAAAAATCACACAAAAAAACCGCCTCAAAACCTAACGAATGCTTGTGGAAGAGTGCACAGTTCACATGCTACAACTAACATTTCATGCATTAATTCATAGTGTTAGCACATGAATTTACAGTAGCATTTTCGATCATTTCGCAACGCCGATGAATTAGGAGTTTCCATAGTGCACCTTTGTCCTATGCTCCTTTACCATAATTTGTCATAGTCATTTGATGCCATATATCCCATTGTTTTCAGTGCCCTTGTTTTTTAAAAGGAATATGGAGATTTTGTCATTTATGAGATTTCTAATTGTTTATCAATTTGAATTTTTCTCCCAAGCTCGTCACTGTTGAAATTACTACTTCAGACAAGATGCAGATAACGCTATGGGATCGACTGTTAGAGTTGAATTGGAAGTTGAGTTGGATGTAGCAGTTCCATATCTTGTTGCAGATCTTCCATCATCAGCCATAAACTCTATCTCTTCTTCCACAGACTCCATATCCATTTGCCAACTCAATTTCACCTAAACTAAGGTCAAGCCACTCTACTTCAGAATCTTGAATGCCCATTAATTCACTTGGCTCTTGTGTCCACACTGTGCTACAGAAAGTCACTGCCAAAACTACGCTATGAAATTTGTAGAACTGTTTTACAATGGTGCTATGGAAATTGCAGAGTTACTTCACAGAATGGCGCTACAGAATCTGCAGAACTATTTTACAGTGGCGCTACGGAATTTCCTGTATAGGTTACTGTTACCAATTTGATCATAAAACCCAAACGACGAAGTGGGTTCCTATGAAATATTTTGTGGAGGAATATGATATCCCTGTTGACTTGCTGACCAAATTCCATCCTGACCCAGTTTGGAATTTGAGAGAAATAATTAAAACACTAGTGTGTTATGAAATGTGCTGCAATTTCTTTGTTTTACATAGTTGATTGGATATTCGCCTTGTTGGGAGGTTGCCACCTGTCAAGGAGAATTCAAATGGATTCTCATGGATTAGTTAGATGTTAAGGGACACCTGTACCTAATTTTTAGCTCCATTAAATACCTCATTCAGTGAGGTGGAAACAATTTATTAATGACTTCCAACAATTTCTTGAAAATTAGCATTTTTTTGGGTTTTTGTCTCTTTGACTGTTGCCACCTATCTCCAAGGCTTAGAATCCATTGAAAGATATGGGATTAGACCTCCTAAGGATAATTGGATGCTATTTAATATTTAATAGAGGAGGGAGCTCTTGGAGAAAGAGGATTCATGAGCCAAGAGAGGCTAGAGAGTTGTAGGAGGCACTTTGCCTGTGATCATTGTAACCTCAAGGGGCTTATGTTTTTGTAAACATTTTTGTAATTAGAAATTGAGGATATCTGTGGTATTATATTGTTTTTCTATGTTTTCCTCTTTGTCTTCTTAATTGAACGAATTGTACACCTTGAGGATCATGGTTTCCTCCGATTAATGGATTCTTGAGCATCCGAGGATCTGATGTATCTTTCCTATTAGTCATTGTTTACATTCAAGTACCTTGAATTCATTTATGCAGAGAGGATCTATGCCTTATGGATTTTCTTCTTTGTGTTATATTTTCTCTTCCTCTATCCAATAAAACTTTTAACTAATATACATATTGATTTATTTTAATGATAAGGGTGTTTTCTTGAATCCACAGCCCAACAGTCCATCACTGATTTACAGTAGCTAACTGTCTTTTCCTTTCCTTGTTTTCTTCTTCTTGCTCCAGTATCAACCAATCAAGTCTTTTTATTTCAAAATGTGCTAGGATTGCTCTTTAAGAAGTCTAAGAACAACTTATAGTGCTAACATTTATTGGCATTGTTTTCGGGGATGGAAATGAAGAAATATTCCCTGGGAGAATGACATTGATCAGATCCAACTTTTGATGGTGAACAAAGGTTGGTCACATATAAGAGAGTGCATCATTCACTTGGCGAATCCACTCCATGAAGGAAGAACCTGTTGGAAACTTCACTGATATGGGATACAATAGCCATGGAATCTATCTTGGCTCGAAGGTTTGCACCTTTAAATTTTTCAGCTATTCCTAGTTTCCCACATCCAGTACCTCATTTGACAGAATGGGGAGATTTTTTGTCTATCTTCAAAGAGAGGAAAGAAGACAATCCTGTAGAACACCTGATCAAGTTTCATGAGTGCATGGATCTACTAGATATATAGCATGAGGATGTTTGTATGAAGATGTTCATGCATTCATTGGATGGGGATGCACGTAAATGGTATTTCTCATTACCCCCTTCCAACATTTCATCCTTGAAGGATTTCCACAGGGTATTCAATGAGCACTGCAAAAGGTACTTTTTAGATGAGTTATTATTTGACAATTGTTGTGAGGAATATGAATTACATGATGAGATTTAAGTTATAGATAGAGAATAATTTCTCCCTCACCATCTCCATCAGTTCTCTAATGATCTTCATGATGATGTGTTTTCCTATAAACATGAACTAAAATGGATAATAAAGAAGTCGAAGGTTCTCCTACTACCATTTTTCCTGATTGTTATAAATCTGAAGATTTGGTTTCTTTAGATCCAAAACACAATGATCAGTTGTATTTTGGTCAAATTCCAATTGAAATCAGTAAAAGAAGCCCTCATCTTTCAGATTCGTAGACACATGGATATGGAAGCACCCATGGGAAATTGGATTTGCAGAGGTCATTCATTTTCAAGGAGGAACAACAAGAGGACTATCTTTCTCCTTATGTACCTATTGCTTCAAATTTAGATGAGAAGGTTGATTATTATGAGGAAGAAGGTAATGTTGTTTCAAATATGTTTCAAGATCATATTGTTGATGATTATATGCAGAAATATTCATCTTTACCATTAGGATTTTATCTCGATGTTCCAATATTTGACAAATATAGTGATGAGGAGTAAGAATTTAAAAATTATAAGGGCTTGTTGACTAATGGAATCACATCTAGTTCTACTTTTCAACAAAGAGATGATTGACAATGCATTCATGCTATGGTCGATTATAGTTATGAGTCTGTTGTTCCAAATACTTATGAAGATCCTCTTATTTCTCATATATTTTTAAAAGATATCATTGTTGGAGAGAGTAACCAACAATTTTTTCATGATATATATTATAAGACTCATCCTTCATTTGATCATTATGAAGACAATGATGTAGAAGATCAAGAACATATCTCTTCTTCCCTCTCAGAAATTGTCAGCTATAATGAACCAACACATCATAGTGATGGATATGAGTCACAAGGATATGACAAAGGAGAACATAAAGAATTAGATGAGAAATTGATCATGCATGTTTCTCTCTCAGTTATTGAATAGAAACAAGTTGTGTACGAATTTCAAGATCCAGTTTCCACTTATATGGAGATGTTTTGTAGTAATGGAGTTTCAGTTGTTTCCATCTTTAAGGCCATATTTTTGGATTGTAAGTATGATTTCAAAGATTATGATTTACATGCTACAATCCGTGTGTTTGTGACTTCACATAAAGTTGGAAGGAAATTTCAAGTTGTTAGTCAATTACTTACTTGGATGCATTGGAGATTCAATTTTACGTGATCAGTTTGCTTCTACTGATTAGAAGTAGGAGTAGGCAGGAGAATAAGCTTGCCATACAAGCAGTTAGATTCTTTTTAGTTTGTTGGTTTGCAACAATATAAGACTCCATGCCCATGGAACAACATGCTTATGTCCAATCAAAGATTTTAGCTGATAGGTAAGGCCTCTGGTCTACAAGTTCTTGGAATCTTGTAGGAAGCGTGCCATCCCCCATGGAGCGAAATGTTAGCACAGGAATTTGCAGTATCATTTTCAGTCATTTTGCAGCACCGATGAATTAGGAGTTTCTGCAGCGCACCTTTTTTCTATGCTCCTTTACCATAATTCTTCATAATCAGCTAATGTCATATCTCCTATTGTTTTTAGCACCCTTGTTTTTTAAAATGAATATGGATATTTGGTCATTTATGAGCTTGCTAACTATTTATCAATTTGAATTTTTCTCCCAAGCTCGGTGCTATTGAAATCACTAGTTCAGACAAGTTGTAGATTACATTACGAGATCGACAGTTAGAGTTGAATTGGAAGTTGAGGTGGATGTAGCAGTTCCATATATTTTTGAAGATATTCCATCATCAGCCACTACCTCCATCTCTTCTTCCACAGAATCCATAGCCATTTTCCAACTAAATTTCACCTATACTAAGGTCGATCCACTCTGCTTGAGAATCTTGAATGCCCATTCATTCACTTGTCTCTTGTGTCCACACTGCACTACATAAAGTCATTGCCAAAACTATGCTATGGAATTTGCAGAACGTTTTTACAGTGACGCTATGGAAATTGTAGAGTTACTTCATAGAATGGCGCTACGGAATCTGCAGAACTATTTTACAGTGGCGCTACTGAATTTCCTGTAGCGGTTACTATTACCAATTTGATCATAAAACCCAAACGACGAATTGGTTTCCTCTAAACATTTTTGTGGAGGAATATGATATCCCTGTTGACTTGCTGACCAAATTTCAGCCTGATCGAGTTGGAATTTGAGAGAAACAATTAAAACACCACTGCGCTACGAAATGTGTTGCAATTTCTCTGTTTTGCATACCTGATTGGATATTTGCCTTGTTGGGAGGTTTCCACCTGTCAAGGAGGGTTCGAATGACTTCTCATGGATCATTTAGATGTCAAAAGACACCTGCACCTAAGTTTTAGCTCCATTAAATACCTCATGCAGTGAGGTGGAAATAATTTATTAATGACTTCCAACAATTTCCTGAAAATTAGCAGTTTTTTGGATTTTTGTCTCTTTGATTGTTGCCACCTATCTCCAAGGCTTAGAATCCAATGAAAGATATGGGATTAGACCTCTTAAGTATATTTGGATGCTATTTCCTATTTAAGAGAGGAGGGAGCTCTTGGAGAAAGAGGATTCATGAGCCAAGAGAGGGTAGAGAGTTGTAGGAGGCACTTTGCTTGTGATCATTGTAACCCTGAGGGGCTTATGTTTTTGTAAACATTTTTGTTATTAGAAATTCAGGATATCTGTGGTATCGGATTTTTTTTCTTTTTTTTCATCTTTGTCTTCTTACTTGAATGAATTTTACACCTTGAGAATCATGGTTGCCTCTGATTAATGGATTCTTGAGCATCCGAGGATTTGATGTAACTTGCCTATTAGTCACTGTTTACATTCAAGTACCTTGAATTCATTTATGCAGAGACGATATCCGCCTTATGGATTTTCTTATTTGTGGTATCTTTTCTCCTCCTCTATCTAGTAAACCTTTTATCTGAGATACATATTGATTGCTTTTAATGAGCAGGGTGTTTGCTTGACTCCATAGCCCAACGGTCCATCACTGATTTACAGTAGCTAACTGTCTTTTCCTTTCCTTGTTTTCTTCTTCTTTCTCCAGTATAAACCCACTCAAGTCTTTTTATTTCAAAATGTGCTAGGCTTTCTCTTAAGTAGTCTAAGAACAACTTCTAGCGCTAACACATATAATACATGCAAAGAATATAACACACCCCCAAAGTTCTCCCAGTTATTATTTTCTTTGCAAAACAATAGGGCTTAAGATTTATAAGGTCACAAATTTAGTGCAGTAATACCCATGGATTATCTATGCAAAAATAGCTTCTTAACATTGATAGACTTTGTAAATGAGTTTGTAACAATCTTCAAGGCATCAACCTTCTCCAACAACACTTAGTTCTATTCAACCATGTCTCTAACAAAATTATAGTTCATATCATTATCTTTCCTTGGAATGATAAGTAGGTTTCTTTCTTAGAAAATTTATACTTGAGTTATCACATTCTATTCTCATTGCTTTCTAAACAAAACCAATACATGAAAATAATATTTGCAACCAAAAAAAATCCTTACTTCCTTGAGTGGTTTCCATGTATTAAAATTCTATAATTGATAATAAAACTACATATTTCCTCTTTCTCATTCAACTAATTACTACACTAAATAGGTAATTTCTACATACAACTAATTTTGACATTTACCTCATCATTTGATGAATCCCCACCGATAGATTTGGAGTCATCCCTCTGCAAGCCTGTTAGCATGTGGTTGGGCATGTACCACTCACCCGTCACTAATGCTATGTGGCATGTGAGTTCCACTATATTCAAAAGGTTGTTGGATCTATCTTTGGACATGCCCCCATAGAGCCAATTTTTTCCAAAATGCCTAGCTAGAGCTGCACCAACATACTCTACAACTTATCCAATGATTACATACTGTGAGAGTAGTGCAGGAATCCATGAAATGAGGTCAGGATCATGAAGCTCTTAGAGGATTTAGATGCACTGGAAGATCTTGTCTATAATAAATATGTTTGTGTGGGATTTGTTGGTAATTGGACATTAAACTATGATAAATCAAAGAATGAGAGCTAGGAAGGTGGAGTGATTAGTACTAGAGAAGCCCGAAGAAGAAGACCCACACAACTGAAAAATTTGATCCTAAAAATATTTGGCTTATAGATTAGCTTGAAGTGTCGATCATCCTTGAACAAGATGGTGATGCCCCGAGACTGTGTGAAGATATTTTTTGAATTGATTATGGTAGTGGCATGTGAGCAGGGTATGAGATTTACCATTAGGGTTGGGGGAAAGACCGTCAGTGTTGGTGTTATTTAATCCATCATCGATTTTAATTGAAGCAAGAGAGAAACTAGTGTGACAACTTGTTGCAAATAATGCTTAGTTGGATGGGGAATTTTTCACCACTATACATCAACATGGTGCTTAAATTATCAAGGAACATAAGCTCTCTAGTGCATTGTTTGTTGTTAGTTATCCATGTGATCATATCCATGATTGGGCGATTGGTACACTTAAGGGTACATGGGTTTCAATGGACGTATATTTTGATGGATCTTATGATGTTCCACCTAGAATTATCTACTCATACCCTATTACTTATGAAAATGGGTGTTGTTGTTGTTCTAGATCAACACAACTATTTGGTGAGGAATGATCGATATTGACATGAGAAGAAGTGACAAATCCTCTATAGTCGAGATCACATGAAGCTTGTTTCAATGTGTTGATGTGGTGGTTAACATGATGTTTTTTTCTTTGGAAGGTGGAAAGTAGTTATGTGCTACTATGGTGGTTATGTACCACTGGTGGAGATTGTCTGTCTCTGGATAGTATTTGTGTGCTACTAGCAATGGTTGTGTACCACTAGCCATTATTTTGTATCACCAGACAATAGTTGTGTACGACTATGGCTTGGCGCAATCATGTTCTACTGGATGGAATTATAGTAGTTGTGTGCTACTAGTCGATTTCCATGGAAACTACCATATCACTTAGAAGTAGTTGTGTGCTACTAGTTGATTGCAAAGTAGTCAGTGGACTACTAGATGAAAACATCTTGGAAAAAAACCTTCCTAGTTGAGAGGGAGTGTTGATGTTTGAGGAAACATCATGAGACATTCTCCTTGAAGGGTGTTGTATGGACTAGTAGGAGGGAATGTGGACTTCATCCTAACGTGCCTCAAATGGTCAAATGAAGGAACCAAGACATTGGTTTCACGAGGAAACCTCGATATGTCTTGGGGGACATTGGCTCCATGAGGGAACCTTGATGTGTCCTAGAGAAGACATTATTTCCATGAGGGAACCTAGATATGTCTTAGACACATGTTCCACGAGAGAACCATGAGATGTCTACTATGGAAACAATTCATGAGTAAAGCCTGAGCTTGGACACTTCAAGATATTTTGGTGTCCACCATACATTCATGTACCCAAGGAGAAAAGGACCAAGATAGACCCTTCAGGCAAAAAGGGTACATTTGTGAGGTACAGTAAGTATTCAAAGGCATACCAGATCTACATCCCTAGTCAGAGACAGATTGAGGTGAGAAGAGATGTTACCTTTGAGGAGGAGGTAGCCTTCAGGATATCTAGAGGATCTCACATGGAGATTGATAGTGAGATACATGAAGAGATGGTGGCTTCTTCCCCTCACCCTCAAGTATTTCAGAGGGAGAAATTTGATCCTATTGATCCAATTGATCTCGTTGATCATGTAGCTCCAATTGATGTTCCTAGAGATATTGTAGTAGGTCATAAGAGACCTACATGGGCTCGTCAGAATCTGCAAGAGGTAGAAGGACATGAATCTCCTCATGCTACCTTCCAAGAGAGAAAGAGGCCTCAGAGATATCCGTGATATGCCACAACTATGAGCCACATCATTGATTCTGAGCATTCCTATTATGAGGAGGCATCTAGTCATCCATTATGGAGAGATGACATGATGGAGGAGTATCAGTCAATCATGAAGAATGATGTGTGTGATATCGTTCCGAGAATTGAGGGGAAGTCTGTAGTGACTTCCAAGTGTATCGATAATATCAAACACACACCTTATGAGTTTGGGCTTCAACAAAAGTGTTGTTGATCCCAACTTGTACTACAATATTGTTAATGGCGAGTCCATTATTTTGGTCCTCTACGTTGTTGATTTATTCCTCACCGATACAAAGAGCCTTATTGTTGAATGCAAGTATGTGTTAGCCTCTGAGTTTGAGATGAAGTACCTTGGTATGATGCACTACTTCTTGGGACTAGAGGTTTGGCAGAGAACT
>SNQJ01S0220251.1:0-15145 GCA_010110895.2 Picea sitchensis | reverse complement strand
CAATACCTCCTACTCTTATTTATACTAGTTCTACCTTCTAAAGAAACTTCTAGAGGAATATCTTTCGAGAAGCGAAAGCTTCTATTAGGTCTTCTTACATTGACTTATTCTTCTTTATTTATTAGGCCTTATTAATTAATGTTGGACTTTATTAAATAGAAAACATATCATATTAACTAATGACTCATGGAACGGGGTTAGGATCGGGTCCTAACATATGGTGAGTGTCATTTCAATATTTGAGGCATTTGAATTTATTGCATCTATTACTGTTTTTTATTGTGTGACGTTTCCTTGGACATTATGCCCTTTGCCCTGTTTCACTTTGGTGGTTGACATTGTTCCCTAGTAAGTGGGTCACCCTTAGGGACAGGTCTTCTACTGGGAGGCCCTTTTTACAAGTCATCGTGCAACTCCTAATCACACTTGTCACTTTCCACACTACATCCCCTCATCTTCTTACCTTTTGGGATTTTCGGGTGTACTACCCAAGAAGGGGTTGCCCCTCATTTCATGGGAAGAAGGGGTTGAAGGCCTAGAGGCTTGTAGCTGGAAAAAGACGAAATCCAATCATTAACCTTCTAGATGCTCGCCCAGGGATCCCGAGGACAATGAAATGTCTCTCATAAGAAACTAATGGGACCCGTAAAAGAATAGTTAATAACAAAATGCCAACCAGGGTGGAGCATGTGTGGGCACTGTTTTTATTTCTTAGGTATAAGCCCCACACATGTTTCCAAATTGGGGAAGCATGATGTGACCAGGGTAGAGTCAAGGTGGGCACATTGTTTTATTCTTAGGAAGAAGCCTCGCCTTAGCTTCAACCTGGAAACATCCAAAAAGAATAAAAGGAAATAAATGGCTTGGAAAAAGGTAGCATTGAAAACGAAGGTGCAACACACCCTCTACAAAGGCACCCGTAAATGAGACACTACAGCCCCTTCTATGTCATGAACCCCATGCCCAAAATATTCTCCCCATCCATGACACCTCATCCACATGACTTAGAAGAAGGTTCCCTCGGGAAACACCCCTAAACTTGAGGTACGATTCACCTAATAGGTTGTTTTGCCAACCCTTCCATACCTAAACTTGGAAAATTGCATAGGGTCTTTGAGCATTGGTTTATTTTGATGAGGTGGTTTGGATGTACATGCTTAGATGTATATTTTATCGATTTTATTTACTCATCATTATGCAATTGATTTGACATCCTTAGAGGGCATATCGATTTGTCTTTGCAGGACCTAGCTAGTGGACAGTTTTGGAAGAACAAGCCTAGCTTGGGCTTCCATGGGGCTTGAAGCCCACATGTTGGATGTCAAAGGCCCACATGTCAGATGATGAAGACATGACTTTGGATGCCTAGGAGACATCATGGAGGACCTAACCTAGCCCCTACCACCCAAATGATTTGCCTAAGAAGGCCAAAACGTCACCTTTGAGGGCTTGACATCATAGTAGGGCTAGGGTTTTGTTGGTGGTTGAGGACACTTGGCACATTTGAAGGAGAGAAACCTTGGATCATGAAGGAGCAGGTTGGCTTGAAGACACTTGGCCTTTGGAGGCCTAACACACTCATCTTCTACTCCAATGATTTGCAAAAGTGTCAAAACGCCACCCTAGAAGGGTGACGTCTTACTTTAGGGTTTACTTTATGTGCAAATTGTGAATTAAAAAGTAATATTTTGTGTAAAGGGGAAAGATAAGGGTTGTTGACCCCTTATCTTATGTTTTACCATAACTTTTGTGGACAAAATATGTTTAAAACATTTTGTATAAATATAGATCATTTGTATCTCAATTGGATATAGCTCTCCCATTGTGAGAAGACTAGTTGACTGAAATTTTCACCCTCTTGGGAATTTTTGGTATCTCTCTCTCTCTCTCTCTCAAAAAATATCTTTGGTGTTATCTCTTTTTGATTGGATGAGGCTAAGCGGTGCACACCCCTTGGAGTCTTCTTTACTTGCTCCTGAATGGTAAATGCTTGGTGAACTAGGGTTTTATCTCTCTCTTTCTTGGAATTGGTAAGAAAAATATGCACTTATTAGTTATGTATTGCTTGTTCTTGTTTATAGTTGGTTGAAACCCTAGGTTGAGTATGTCTCATACACCCTTCATTAAGCTTCATCTCATTTTCTAAGTTTATAAGTCATTTCTTGGACAAGGGTTGTTAGGAGAAATAAAAGTGTGTATACCCTCCTTGATTTACCCTAGTTTGATTGGCATGCCCTAAGGAGTAAGAAGATTTACACCCCTGGGAATCTTGTTGATCTAACTTGTGCTTTAAAGACTCCATTCTCCCTATTATAAAGGCACTAATATGATTCTTTGCATTGGAGAAATAAAATATCTTCCATTGGTAAACGTGTTTTGGTGAGATATCAATCTTGTTTAAGTTGGATTCTTTTGTGGATGCCTTGAGGTTGCCAAACCCTCTAGGGAATATTGGTTATCTTAGTATTCTTGGAGTTGTTCTAACTTTTAAGCTACAGCCATTAGGGTTGCAAAAACCCTAATACAAATCTCTTAATAACTCAAAAACCATCCGTTAGAAGTTGCTAAAAGTTTGCCCCTATCGTGTACTAGTCTCAACACACTTTTTGGGTGGATTGTTGGTAAGTTTTGGTGGTTGATTTATTTGTTGTAACAACTTGTTTGATACATCCATAAGGATGATAATTATCTATGTAGTACTTGTTTATGACAGCCTTATCTTGTTGCTAAAGTCCCATGCATTATTACTTGAGTTAAACTATTCATTGTTAGCTTGTCTCTTGCATCCTTAACTAGACTTTTAGAAACTTTATTTGCAACTCTTATTACTCTTTGTTGCTGATATATATCATTGTTTATTTCTGCAATCAGGGACAACAAGTTTAACTTGCTTGTCCAACATATTATTAGGCTTGTATATTTGTTTTCATTATGTCTCGAGCAGGTACAATCACTTCTTGGTAGGTCTTCTATACTGTGGCATGTCTTCTACCATATAGGAGACTCTTTTCAATCCCTTCTTACCTTCCATCATTGACCTATGCAGGGACTCTTAATAATCTTTTCATCTTCCATCTCATTTCCCCTAGGGTTACCAAAATTCCCCCCCTTGAGGCGATTACTTCATCTCTAAAGTGACGGGAATACTTATTTAAGGTGAAAATAGGTAGGTGTTCTCTTAGTTGTTGCCATATTGTGGTTTGGGACGGGATTTTCCCAACCTAAAACTTGTGCGATACCATTTTGGCGTCGTTGTCGGGGAGGATTTTGAATCCTCTTTCGAACCCTAACGACACTTTGGCAAGCTATCCCAAATCCTTTCCCCATATTTCCAGGCAACTCCACTTGAAGGACGTTCCCCTTACACCCTTGATGAGATCTTCTTGAAGTTCATTTGGTGACTACACCTTCTAAGAACCCACCTTTCCCCGATTACCCTTTCCATCCTTTGATGAGCCTTGATCTCATCTAGCGACTCCGTTGAGGTATTACCCTAAGTAATGGAACCATGGCCTCACGAGACTTACCATGGGCATTCCATAAGGTGTACCCTTCTCTTTATGTTCAGAATATCCCCGGATGTCCAAATCATTGCTCTACATAGTGGAGAGAAAATTGCCCTAGATTTAATGGTGATCCAACTCTAACAGTCACCCATGTCGTGAATTATATGAAGTATGCTTCAAGCTTAAAAGTACTACATGAAGATGTGTTGATGAAAATTTTTACATCTTCACTGGAATCAAGTCAAAGGAGTTGTCTTGCACACTCATGTAATCCAAGAAGTATCCCATCGTCTACAAAGCTCATTGAAGAATTTCTCAGGCATTATCGACCAACCTCCCAGAATTTGCAAGATACTTCCAAGAGCTCAAAGACACTCTTTGCAGAGAAGGTTTTCCTATAGACGAAGATGGATAAAATCTTGAAGAAGATCTCAATGAAGTTTCTCATGTTGAAGATCCAGATGATACATTTGATGAGATGATTATATCTTCCCTTCCACTTGATGAAGACATCCATGCCTCTGCTACTCATGCACATCAAGAAGAGAACATGATGAGTTGTGACCCTTTTGAAGGTCTTAATGATACTTTATTCCATGATTTTGGAAGCGAAGAAATATTAGAGGATCCCTTGGATGCGACATATCCTTTTGAAAGGAGGAAAACAAAGCGCTTTGCATTAAGGATCAAGCCTATTGCAATGAAGAGGTGATGGAGGGGCATAAAAAGAAAGAAGAATTTTGACGAATCGCAACATGTTGAGACATTGTTATATTTTCTCATGCTTGATGAATATGAGGTTGTCCAACCTTGCTTTTCTCCTACACATTAAGTTGAAGAAGCAACTAGTCTCAATGATGAAGAAATTGAAGATCTAGTTGAATTCACCCTAGCCTTTGTCCTTCCTGCACACGAAGACAAAAATATGGTCATTTTTAGTCACACTAATGGTCATATGAAAGAAACCTTGGATATGGTTGATGAGCACATAGACACTTTCATACATACTGGGAGACGCACATGGGATTTTGTTGTTTCATTTTTTATAGAGACCACATTTACGACATTGAGGGTAGCTCTCAAGAAAAGTTGTCACCTTCGGAGGACTGGACTTCATGTGTATATAATTCATATGTTTGGCAGCCTAATGATGACATGATTTCATATTTGTTCTGCCCATTTGAGGATGGTCTGTCGTGACATTTTCAGGGTGATTTTCAATCATCCCTTTGGAGTTGTGATGCAGATCCTTTTGGGGATACATGTTTGTTCTATGAGGACTTTCAGCCACCTTCTTCCTTGGATTTAAATGGATACTAGTATGTGTCCATTGCAGAGCAGTCAAAGACTCATACCACATAGAAACAATGTTTCCATCTTAGGGCCCTTAGGAAGGATTTACATATGAAGAAGCAACATGTTTTGGATGTGGGAAAAAAGTCCTTCTTAGGACTTGAGGTCCTCCCTTATCTTGTTTCCTCTTCTTTGGGGAATCATAAGGTTTTCTTGAGATCTCTTATCCTTTCTCAACCTTCAGGGAGCAATGATTTTCTAAGTGAAGATGAATATGAGTCATCATCTACGTATGGTAGCCCTCTTCAGATATGGATTGATCAGGCTTGAGGTTACACTTTTAGGCAGGATGATCTGGCTAATGGTTTCTCTTTCCGTCATGATTTCCTCCCTTCCACCCATCAACATTCATTTCATTTCATGAATTATTATATGTGTATTCATACTCATGATTATTATATGCTTAACGTATCTTTGTTGTATCATATAATTAAGCATAGGGGGAGATACACTGATGAAATGATGAACAAGTGGTTGCACTGGTTATACGACTTCACCTGACATCACCTATCACCTGATATTTAGGGCCCCATGGCCCCAGGTAAGTAGGTAGGTCATCCTGATTTCTTGCATTTGCATATTGATTGCTCATTGTAGTTTAGATGAATTTCATATTTCATTTCGCTCTACTTGCATATTATTTCATGTTTAGTTTAGAAATAAAATAAAATAAATGCTAAAATTTTCTTTTCTAGATTAGTTTGATTTTTTTTTTTATGTATATGGATGAAGGGTGATAGAACCACCCTAGATTTTACGGTGTTATATTTCAGTGTAGGCACAGGTCCACTAGGAGATGTTGCGGTTCTCATGCACTCTACAACGAGTACATGTCCCCAAGCAAGAGCCAGATGTTATCCCCAACTCCTAGGGATAACTAATGAGATGATGTCTCGAGGCCCTCGAGTTGTAGACATGGATTATCGAGAGATAGCTTGACCAACAGTGTCCACTTGCACAGACAGAGACCCAACTCACAACCACAGCTCCAGGTTCATCATGACGGTATCCACCACATCAATTGGCCTCTAAGAGACATTGGGTCTTGCTCCATGAGGTACAAATCAGGTATTACGGTGAGTTTCATTTCAATATTTGAGGCATTTGAGTTTGTTTCATCTATTACTACTTTTGATTGTGTAACGTTTGCTTAGACATTATGCCCTTTTCCTTGTTTCACTTTGGTGGTTGACATTGCACCCTAGTAAGTGGGTCACCCTTAGGGATAGGTTTGCTACTGGGAGGCCCTTTTTACAAGTCATCATGCCACTCCTGACCACACTTGTCACTTTCCACACTACATCCCCTCATCTCCTTACCTTTTGGGATTTTCAGGTGTACTGACCCAAGAAGGGGTTGTCCCTCATTTCATGGGAAGAAGGGGTTGAAGGCCTAGAGGCTTGTAGCTGGAAAAGGACAAAATCCAATCATTAACCTTCTATATGCTTGCCCAAGGATCCCAAGGACAATGAAATGTCTCTCATAAGAAAATAATGGGACCCGTAAAGGGATAATTAATAACAAAATGCCAATCAAGGTGGAGCAT
The DNA here is from genome assembly GCA_010110895.2 of Picea sitchensis. Taxonomy (NCBI): domain Eukaryota; kingdom Viridiplantae; phylum Streptophyta; class Pinopsida; order Pinales; family Pinaceae; genus Picea; species Picea sitchensis. The sequence goes on along the minus strand of SNQJ01S0220251.1, from coordinate 8,740 downwards.
GTGTGGGAACTATTTTTATTGCTTAGGTAGAAGCCCCACACATGTTTTCAAATTGGGGTAGCATGATGTGACTAGGGTAGAGTCAAGGTGGGAACATTTTTTTATGCTTCGGTAGAAGCCCCACCTTGGCTTCAACCTGGAAACATCCTAAAAGAATAAAAGGCAATAAATGGGCTTGGAAAAATGTTTCATTGAAAACAAAGGTGCAACACACCCTCTACAAAGGCACCCATAAATGAGACACTACATCTCCTTGTATGTCATGAACCCCATGCCAAAAAGTCTCCCCCCCATCCATGACACCTCATTGACATGACTTAGAAGGAGGTACCCTTGGGAAACACCCGTAAACTTGAGGTACGATTCACCCAATAGATCGTTTTGTCAACCCTCCCATACCTAAAATTGGAAAATTACATAGGGTCATTGAGCATTGGTTTATTTTGATGAGGTGGTTTGGATGTAGATGCTTAGATGGCTCTTTTATTGATTTGATGTACTCATAATGATGCATTTGACTTGAGATCTTTGGAGGAGGTATCCATTTGTCTTTGCAGGACCTAGTTGGTGGACAATTTTGGAAGAACAAGCCTAGCTTGGGCTTCCATGGGGCTTGAATCCCACAGGTTGGATGCCAAGGGCCCACATGCCAGATGATGAATACATCCCTTTGGAGGCCTAGAAAACATCATGGAAGACCCAACCTATCCCCTACCACCGAAACAATTTTCCTAAGAAGGCCAAAACGTCACCTTTGAGGGCTTGACGTCATAGTAGGGCTAGCGTTTTGGTGGTGGTTGAGAACACTTGGAATGTTTGAAGGAGAGAAACCTTGGATCATGGAGGATAAGGTTGGCTTGAAGACACTTGGCCTTTGGAGGCCTGACACACTTGTCTCCTACTCCAACGACTCGCAAAAGTGCCAAAACGTCACCCTGGAAGGGTGATGTCTTACTTAGGGTTTACTTTATGTGCAAATTATGAATTAAAAAGTAATATTTTGTGTAAAGGGGAAAGATAAGGGTTGTTGACCCCTTATCTTGTGTTTTACCCTAAATTTTGTGGACAAAATATATTCAGAACATTTTGTGTAAATAAAGATCATTTGTATCTCATTTGGATATATAGCTCTCCCATTGTGAGAAGACTAGTTGGTTGAAATTTGCGCCCTCTTGGGAATTTTTGGCATCTCTCTCTCTCTCTCTCTCTCTCTCTCTCTCTCTCTCTCTCTCTTGAAAATGATCTTTGGTGTTATCTCTTGGCGATTGTATGAGGCTAAGTGGTGTGCACCTCTTGGAAGCTTCTTACTTTCTCTTGAATGGTAAATGCTTGGTGAACTAGAGTTTGATCTCTCCCTTCCTTGGAATTGGTAAGGAAAATATGCATTTATTAGTTATTTCTTGATTGTTCTTGGTTATTGTTGGTTGAAACCATAGGAGGAGTATGTTGCATACACTCTCCATTAAGTTTCATCTCATTTGCTAAGTTTATAAGTCATTTATTGGACAAGGGTTGCTAGGAGAAATACAAGTGTGTATACACTCCTAGATTTACCCTAGTTTAATTAGCATACCCTAGGGAGTAGGAGGAATTACACCCCTAGGAATCTCGTTGATCTAACTTGTGCTTTAAAGACTGCATTCACCCTATTATAAAGGCATTAATTTGATTTTTTGCATGGGCGAAATAAAATTGTTTGCATCGGTAAACGTGTTTTAGTGAGATATCAATCTTATTTAAGTTGGATTCTTTTGTGGATGCCTTGAGGTTGCCAAACCCTCTAGGTCGTCTTGGTTCTCTTAGTCTTCTTGGATCTATTATAACTTTTAATATACAACCATTAGGGCCATAGAAACCCTAATACAAATCTCTTAATAACTCAAAAACCAACCATCGAAAGTTGCTAAAAGTTTGCCCCTATCCTGTACTAGTCTCAACACACTTTTTGGGTGGATTGTTGGTAAGTTTTGGTGGTTGATTTATTTTTTGTAACAACTTGTTTTATATAGTAATAAGGCTGATAATTATCTCCGTAGTACTTTTTTATGGAAACCTTATCTTGTTTCTAAAGTCTCACGCATTATTACTTGAGTTAAACTATTCATTGCTAGCTTGTCTCTTGCATCCTTAACTAGACTTTTAGCAACTTTGTTTGCAGCTCTTATTACTCTTTGTTGCTGATATAGATTACTTATTATTGTTTCAATTAGGGACAACAAGCTTAAATTGCTTGTCCAACATATTATTGGGCTTGTATCTTTGTTTTCATTGTGTCTCGGGCATGTACAATCACTTCTTAGTAGGTCTTCTATAGTGTGGCACATCTTCTACCATATACGAGACTCTTTTCAAGCCCTTCTTACCTTCCATCATCGACCTATAGGGGGACTCTTCATCTTCCATCTCATTTCCCTTAGGGTCACGGGGATTCCCCCCTTGATGTGATTGCTTCATCTCTAAAGTGACAGGAATACCTATCTAAGGTGACAATGGGTAGGTGTTCTCTTAGTTATCACCATATTGTGGTTTGGGTTGGACTTTGCCCAACCTACAACTTGTGCGATAAGAGGGTTGTTCCTCTTTTTCAAAGGCTTGAAAAACCCCTTGTTGCCCCATAGTGATCTCAAAACCCCTATAAAAGATGTGTCCTTTCTCATTGCACTAAGGAACTTGGAGGGGTTGAATAACCCCATTTAGACGAAGTGATCCTTGATGAAGAGATCCGATCTTATTTTCCCACGAGTCCACCTCTTTGTTGAGCCCTCTTTTTATATGAAAGAAACGAATTTTCTCAAAGGATTGAGCTAAACATTTGATGCTCTTTAAAAGAGAGATTACTTTGTTTCTAGAGGGAGTTCCTTGGTTGATCACTGCTTCAATTACTAGCAGTGAGTCTCCAATCACCAATAAACTTTTTTTCCTTCCTCCTTTTCCAAGTTTAGCCCACACCATAACGAATAAACTTCTTCCAGGTTTTTTTACACATTCCCTAGGCCCCATGCATAGTTGACAACTTCATTTCCTTCGGGATCTTGAATTATCCCCACCCACGCTTGCCACACCATGGTCTCGGTGAATGTTAACCATCATCATCAACAACAATCTACATTTTATTTTATTTTTTAAATTTATTTATTTATTTTTTATGTCTGGCGGAATCAGCAACTAGTTGGGCACGTGGTCGTGTTATCCAACTGCTACCACTATAAACCTCCAGGTGTGCCCACGATGCCCATTACGCGGCACACATTGTAAGTCGAGGGGAATTGAACTCGAAACCTCATGGAACTTCATTTTCACGGCACTTGTCAATTGAGCTGCCCCCCCGGGGGCACAACAATCTACATGTTAATGAGTATAACATTTTTTATTATTCTCTTAACTAAATATTTTATTATTGATTTTAATTTAGATTTTCTTTTTCAAATAATAATATCAAAGTATTAGCCTCTCAAGAGTACATCCAGTGGTTGGGACTAAAGGTGTTAATGTCTGGGTTCGAATCATGATTAACCTCGTGTTAATGTCTTGGCTCGAATCATGGTTAACCTCCATGCATGATTGCAAGCTTTGCATGTAAAAAATTGGGATTTATAGTGACGATTTCCTAATCTTATTTATGTACATATATTTAATTTAATTAATTTAAGACTTTTCATATATATATATATATATATATATATGAAACATTATAAAAAAAAAAATCGAATTATCTAAAAAATTAGATTCATTTAATTGTAAAATTAATTTATATATTAATATAAATACTTTTAAAAAAATTTAAAAATTATATTTAATTAACTTATCTTAAATATAAATACAATATTAATTTATATACTATTTTCTAACAAATAGATTATAAATAGAGTAGATATGTTACTTATCTATGTATACAAAAGAACCACTAAATAGAGTAGATGTGTTACTTATCTATATAAATAAAATAATCCTATAACAAGGAATTATATGTGTGTGTGTTATAAGAACCTTCCCAAATTTAATGGTGATTTTGGAAAGTTTCTCATAATATATGTTTATATGTTTTTTGAGCATATGAACAAAATTCTAAAGAATAACAAGTAATTCCTTATTAGTCCCTGTCGAAGGTGTAGAGGGACTATAGCGATCGATAATTCATCGACTTCATATTAATTTGTCAATTGACTATAAATTTTCGCACAATCTCTATTGTTCGAACTAGATAACTAAAAACATTATTTTTTTATAATAAAAAAAAACTTGTTTGTCATCATCTCATTGGAGAATAGATTCGAAGTCTTATTGCCAACTTCGATATTCTCAATGTTTTAAATGTTTACATATCCAAAGTTTTGAGCATCAACACTCTTTTTGAATTTTTATTATTTTTTATTTAAATGTTTACATATCCAAAGTTTTGAGCATGGACACTCTTTTTTAAGTACTTAAACATGCTTGACACAATGCATTCTTTTTTAAATGTTTACATAGCGCGAGGCCTTAAACAGTCCTGACAGCCTTAAATGTTTACTTAACAGGCCTGACAACGTTAAATGTTTACTTAACATGCCCGACAACCTTAAATGTTTACTTAACATTCATGTCACAATACATTTTTCTCCAATTTTTGGACACAATCTTGTATGCAGTGAATTTGGGCAATATTGTTGTCCACCGGCACTCGCATAGTCGACTATAATGATGGAGTTGCTTCTACATCATATGTTTCATATTTCTTCTGTATTTGGAATGCAATCTAGTCATCATTGAAGATACATATATTCTTCACTGGTTCACTAGTTGTTGCTTGCTTGTTGGTTCGTTTGTTCGCTAGATGTTGCTTATTGGTGTTTGCTTCAACTTTACAAAGTTGAGGTCCTGCAGCTGCAGTTGGACCTCTTGGTGCTTTCTTAGTGGTTTGTTGTTTGTTGCTTGCTCTTGTTTGCTTCAACTTTCCAAGGTTGAAGTCCTACACCCGCAGTTCGACATGTTCTTTCACTTTGCAGGGTTGAAATCCTGCACCCTTGTTTGCTTCAACTTTGCAAGGTTGAGGTCCTGCACCCGCAGTTGGACCTATTGCTGCACTTTGCAGGGTTGAAATAATGCACCCGCAATTGGACCTGCGATTATGTCATTCATCATTCACGAGTAAGTTTCAATACCATAGTTTCATTCCTATATGTTGTTTACTGCTTACTATTTACAGTTTGCAAGTAGGAATGTTCAATACTAGGAGGTGCTGAAAATCAAAATAAATATAAAAAAATCTACAAATAACAACTGAGTGAAAATGCTCTTACAGAACATCCTTAAATGTGACTACTGAGATCAAAGAAACAGGAATGTATTACTATCCCCAAAAAGTGTTGAACAAGAAATCTTGTTGCCTTTGCAAAATGTTCTTGTAGAAGAAAACTGCAGCTAGGTATAGAAGGGCTAAGTATGGTACAAAGCTAAGAAAGCTGTAAGAAAATTCGACAACATTGTCAGGCATTATCCATCTTTATCAGTGACATATTTTAGTAAGTTATAAAAAAAAAAGTTGCAGGACCTGAAATGCAAATCATGGGTGGAGGATGAAGATAAAACACAAAACGACTCGAGTCCAAACATTAATTATGATTTCGAAGTATCCTCCCACATGGTCAAATGAACTGGAAAACCAGGAGAAGACACAATTAGTCTCAGATGATTACTACTCCAATTAGAACTCTTAAAAGGGTTAAGACTTTCAATAGTTGTTGAGAAGATGAAAAAGAGATTGTTAAACCATCAAATTTCTTTTGGCCATTGGGCTTGACACATAGAAAATTGTCGGGATGATATTTTGTGATTTCCTAGCTAAGTTTTCTTATCATATTTTGGAACAGGCAAACTTCTCTAAACCATTGGCCTATATTATCCATATTGTATACATAATTCAATTATACAAGAGAAATTGATGTGGAAAAGACTAAACACTTTTCACATTTTATCAATTCACAGATCAAAACATTTAGAATAACATATAGGTCTAGAGTCACTTCTTGAATTATTACAGGACCATAACCTAAGATATTTTCCTGTGCATGTGGATAAAAATGCTTGAAATGGCTAAAAGAGATCAATACCCATATATTGGATCTTGTCAGGGCCTTCTGATGATTCTTGATATGCTGCAATGGCATAAACAAGAGAAATTAGAGGGAGATAAAAGTTGATAGCTTCAGTAATCTTCTGTATGCATTATGTTACATTCGCAGAGCCAATGAGGCTTATCTGTTATAGGGGTTCATATCAGAACAAGACATAAAAAGAATAGACAAATCCATGTAAATCCTATTGGATTCATTATTCGAGCGAACTCAGAGATGGTTCAACAACTATATCCAAACAATGGAGGAATGTGAAAAATACTAAAACAAAAAATGCATGAAAAAAAATCAAAATGCGGTTTAGTGACAGAAGTCATACTTCTTCTTGATCTCCTTTGTTGGCAAGTTAAATTCTTAGTGGGCATTGGAGTTTGAACATTGGTTTCTTTGTAAATTATGGCATGGGGATCAATAGACTTGTGAGAGACAAAATGTGTAATAGCGGGATTAGGGGGATTATCAATAGGTTCAAGAAAATCAAGGGATACTAGAGGATTAGGCTGAGGGTCCACAGGTTTTAACCAGTACAATACTATTCAAAACCTCTTAAAATAACTAACTTGGATTTTTATTGCATAGATCATACCTTACATCTTCACATACTTGGCGTTGGGATGGTACTAGTTTACCCTCTCGTGTAGACATTGCAAGTTGCTCTGTCAACTGAGGGATGGTACTAAATCACCCTCTTGTGCAGCCATTGCAAGCCATTTTTTTCACTGCCTGTGTTTACCAAAGGAATAAACTGTAGGGGTAAAGGGTAGAAAAACGATTCCATATCAAAATCGGATCCCGGTGACAAAGGTGTAAAGACAGATGGCAGTGCATAAGGTTACGAAGAGCTTAGGAAGGTGAAAAATGGCTTGTAGATGTAGGCAGATTTGAGGACCTTATTTGTTCTACAGATAGTCATTATTTGCATGGATGAGACATGGTTAACCACATGTCAGGATTTGCAGCATGGTGGATACTTAGCACCGACGAGCTTTGGTAATTGTTTCTGTTTGATTAAATTAATGTAGTTAGTTATCTTTCAGAGTCCCACATGTACGGTGGACAGTCTGCATTTATTGCACGTGTTTGTACTACTCTGGGCCCGTACTAATCTAGGAGTTATACAAATTCTACATTCAGAAACTTCGGAAGTGCCGAAGAGTCAAAGTCTCGAAGTCCTTAATAAGGATGGTTAAAGTAATCTCGGGTTAATTAACAGTAGGCACGAGTTAATGACTCTGAGAGAAAGTCACTCTGGGAGACTTTCACGCTTCACATTCAAAAACTCTCAAAGTCCCGAATTGGCGCCATGTCTAATTATGGTTAGAAGAATTCCAAAATTTGGCAGAATGATAAAAATTTAGCAGGGTCACCCAGATCACGTATTGCAAAACTAATCGACGACTCAGATTCATTTCGAAAATAAAAGGCGCCCAAACGTTAATCTCCTAAAAGGGTTCCGAAATTAAAACCATGGTATATCTTGAGAAGAAGTTGTCTACACATTCAGTTATCTCCAGTAGTGTCAAACAACGCGCAGGCATGTCAATGCTCGATACAGAACCCACCTCTGTCACGGCCATACTTACATACAAAAAAGGAAATGGGATGTTTCCTCATCTTTATGTTTCTGAAACCATACGTTTAGTGGATTTTCCAGGCTGTCCCCTTTCCAATCACATATGCCCACTTTCATGCCCTGGACATTATACCATATCTCTTTGGAAAATGGTAGTGTACAAGGATTTGTGACACAAATTCAAAGTTTTCATTGTGGAGCAAGCATCTTCAAGGACCTTGTCATCCCCTTCTTTGCAGATTATGACAGGGAAATATTTTATTCTTTGAGGCAAGCCACATATAATTGTTAGTTTTATGCTGGACTTTGGGTCTTCCAAAGCATCTTCCATCACCATTTCCACATCTGGACCTCGTCTTATAGAAATGATTCTTTGTAACCTAAACAGATAGTTCATTGATCTGTCTGAGGATGAGTGCCCCAGTGCCCAATCTTAGAATATCTTCTTCATCTTGTAAGATAATTGAAACCTTGAGAAGTTGTGCTATGTGTTGGTTCCATTCATGTGGTAGAGGTCCATGAACGCCTAATTCTTCCCCTTTTGTTTATCCCACAGACCATCTATGTGAGTGTTTTAAGTGAGAGACATCAACAAGTCGTTTCAGATCTGTTTAGTGTTGATTTGTGAAGAGTCATGATGAAATTAAATGATGAATACGATTGTAAAGCTATATACAATGACTAGTGTAACGCTTATAAGGTGCACAACTAAAATAAGTTCTAAAATTATATATCTTAAATACTCAATCTTTGTACTGAGCAAGTTTATATTGTTGTTTTATTTGCATTATCTCTTCTATATGGTTGAGCACTAACTATAGTTTTATTTCTTTGTCATATGTTATAGCAACCACGGAGCACTGAATTTGAAACGAAAAAGGTTGAAGGATACATAGCAGACTTGGTATGCACTCTTGAACTTATAGTTATCTTTTTTGCTATTTGCATATTATCTAAACATAGCTAAGAAACATCTTGAAAATCACAACTTAAAAGATGGAGCAAGTAATAGATGTTGAGTGCTATCAAATAGATGCAGACTCCATTGTACATG
>SNQJ01S0220250.1:0-15145 GCA_010110895.2 Picea sitchensis | reverse complement strand
ATGTTTCCATAAATAAGGTTGGCCCAAAAGAACATCACAAACTTCGAGAGGAACAACATCACACAATACCTCATCTTTGAAAGGCTTGATGTTGTACGACAGTCGACACTATTGGCTAACGCAAAGATCGCTTCCTTGGCAGAGCCATCCAATGGTGTAGGGTTGTGGGTGCGATGTTGTCGGCAGGGCCATCCACTTGACGACCTCTACTGAGATGAGGTTCTTCTCGCTACCGCTGTCAACGATGAAGTGCAACGGAGTGCCTTTTACCCACATCTGTGAATGGAAGAGGCTCTCTCCTTCTTTAGGCTCGTCTGATTCACCAGGCTGGAGCTTGGTGGTAGTAGCGGTGGCACTGGGTTTCACGTCAATGATCCATCTTCCCCTTTTTGGTTCTAACTCAGTGTCATATTTTGCATCTGATTCAGAGGCTTTTACTTCGGCCACCAATGACTATTTTGAGCGATAGTCAGCAGTGTTATGCCAAGGGATCTTATGGAAGTTGCACCACTTCTTGGTGTCTTTCTTTGTCTTTCCGGTGTCCTTCTTTGCTTGCGGCTTGGACTGGTTTTCCCAATACTGTCCATATTTTCTCTATCCTTTGTTCTGTGGGATAGGGCTGCCCTTTCCTGGCTTTTGTTGTGAGGGGTTCCCAGGCCCAAATTGTCGCATCTTTTGTTTGAGCTTCTGCTTGATTTTGACGGCATATCGGTAGGCTGCGCCCAAGAATGGGATGTCTAGAAATTCCATTTCGGTCTAGATGCATCTATGTAGAGCACCGCAATACTTGAGCACTAGATTTGGCTCTGAATCTTTGATACCCAACTTGGTGCGCAAGGTATGGAAGATACTTGTGAAATCTGACACTGCTTGGTCTCTTTCTTGCTGCAGTGTGGTCTATTTGGTATACAAGTCACCATAACTTCCGACAGGGTAGTATTGTTCCTTAATAGCATCCCTGAAGGATACCCAGGTGGTCATGACTGTAAATAATGAGGGTTCCTTTGTTTCCTTTGCTCACAGAAAGTTTCCCACCAATCTTTGACATGGGGAATGACTTTGAGGAGCGCACAAGTAATTTTTTCTCTATTCGAAAAGTTATGGATAGAAAAATACCCTTCTAGTAGATTCAACCACTTGTCTACAACATCTGCGTCTATCTGACCTTCAAATATAGGAATATCGAAGTTTATTTGTACCTTGAAGGGGCAACGCCTCCGCTCGAAGAAGATGCATCCCCTGGTGGTAGCTTCCAAAGGATTTGCGTGAAACTATCCATCATCTCATTTCTCTATTGCATGAGGGCTTCCTAAAGCAACATTTTGAAAGGATCTCCTGTCCTGTTATCTTTCTTTTCTCCTGCCATGAGAGGTCGCTTGGGCGTGCAGAAGATTTTGTCCTCAAGAGAAACAAGCTCGAGACCCAACTCTTTGTACTCCGACCTTGTTGGGGACATGCATTAAGATGAGAAGGAGCATACCACTATGATACCACTGATCCAAATTTTATGAGCAGAACGAAATGACTACAGATTATTCGCAGGTGCTTAACACAAAATAATAGAGATATAGTAAAACTAGTTTTCTATTCAATAAGGAAATAAGTTGACACTATAAAATGCAGCGGAAAACAAGCTTGCTGGAATGGTGGCGGCTTATCTTTGAGAAGAGATGCGACGACTGCGCTCATTCGCAAGAATATGATTACAATGAGGCTCTGAAGGCCTTTTTACAATAAACAAGAATGCCAAAAACCCTAGACATCCAAAAACCTAACCCTAGGAGATGAAGCGCCAAAAGTCATGTGGGCTTCGTTTAGGTAAGTTAGTACATCAACTTCCCGGGGTCGTAACTTTTGCATACAATCTCCGTTTTAGGCGCATGATAACTCATTGGAAAGGTATCATCAAGGAGATTCATTTTGGGGGAAACATCAAAGGTAGTTTCATGTTTCTCCCCTTTTCCCCCAAAAAACGTCGTTTAGGGCCTCAAAACGGCTCCGGAAGATTCACAACCCGAAAAACTGTTGAAAATAGTAAATTACCAAAATTGCCAGAAAACTATTTTGAGTCAGTTGGAAAAGGTGGGTGGCCACCAATATCCACCCGGATCACTGCCTAAAGTAATTTACTTTGCAACTCTCCTTTTGTTTGCTATTACAAAAAAATATAAACCCCAAACTCTTTATTAAAGTGATAAAAATACCGATTTAACAACTAGAAAGCAAAACCAAGATGAAATGTTGAAGGCAAGAGTTCATAACCAAACTCACTATATGGCAATCGATTAAGTTTACAAGCATTGTGTACACATGCACCCATGTCGACATAAGAACACCAACTCTTGAAGTAGTCGAGATTTAAAACTGAGGTGAAATGCTAAAAGCAAGAATTCATAACCAATTCTATTAGTGAATGGCTCTATAAAATTGTTCAATGGAAGCAAGTTAAATTTACAAACATTGTGTACACCAAACCTTACGAGATGGAGGAACCCAAAACTAAAGTAACAAGGTGATCAATAACCTACCCGCGGTAGAACATCAAATGTCGTGTGGGGTCATATATACGTTGTCGGATCTTGACTTCCACTTGTAGACTTCTTTTGCCTTTATAATGTATGTAGAGCAAGGAAAACATAAACCCTAGTATAAACCCTAAAATACCATGTTATATTTTCTTCTCTCTACTCTAAATACTAAACCATGCACTTCACAACTTACAAACTCTTGAATTTAAAAAATGGTCGAGCATTGAACCCCACGAACCACATGACCAACGAACCACATGACCAATTTGGTCAAGTTAATTGTTTTACATTTAAAAAAAAGGTTTGAAGTTCAAATCAAATCGATATTTGGGATTTTGGGGTTTAAAAGTCAAATCTCAACTCATTGTTACTTGGGCATCAATAATCACCTCGTGACAAAACATTAGATGCTACATGTGATCATGTATACATCGTTGAATCTGAAGTATATGTGACCCCATGAGGCATTCGGTCATCGATACCCCAATTTGAACTTTTAAACCCTAGCCTCTTACGTATCGACTTGATTTGAAATTCATATTTTTTTAAAATGTAAAAATTAAATATTTTTTTGAAATTCATATTTTTTTAAATTTTTTTTAAAATTCATATTATTGGGAGAAACACGAATGCCAAGTCACGTATTGGGTAGGCGATGCAGGAGAGAGCGGGAAAATGGTGATCTTTCGAACCAGGCGATGCAGGAGACGTTTCTTCCTCTTCTTAGAGCTTTACAATACTCAGACCTTTTATGGATGTCATCCTCGGATCCTTTAGTTTTTCTGTATTGACTGTATACAAAACTTGGTAGGAAAATTATTCACTCTGCGTTGCTTTTGTCTTTAGTCCCGTTTATAGAGGCGTAAGATATACCGGTCCCTGCTTTGTCTCTTTAGTATAGCCAGTGTGCTACAGATCTACTGTCCGGGTCAACCTGATCATTGTATTTTCCCACTATCTCGACCCTGCTGCCATGCCTACCCCACTATGTTGGCCGGTGACCTTCCTGTTCAGTCTGTCCCCTGTTCCTTTTGACAGTCTTTATCCTCTGCGCTTTTAAAAGTCAGTCTGGCTGGTTGTTGGAAACAATCAGTGGTCTTGTTTTGTCTTCTAGTCCAGCCTGTGCGATACAGCGTTGTAGTCCCCAGACTGTCCTCCTCAATCTCTTTCTCGACCGGCTGCTTTGTTTTTTGGTGGGAATCTGCTCCCCCACTGTGTCCTTGGTATGGATATCAAGACAGACTCCCTGATGAAACAGTCAGATGAGCTGATCTGGCAACAGGCAGGTCTTTTTGATAAGGTGGATGCTTATGAAAAAAGTCGTCCATCCTGTTTAAATAATCCTCCAGCACCCTCTATTCCCGCCGATACTCCTTTGGCTTCCGTTCCCCCTCCACTTACTATTTCAGGTGTACAAACTGACCCCATTAGACCTGTACCTATCCCAGATCCTCTCCTGGACACCAGAAAAGCCCCCTTGCCTTCTTTCAGGACTCCTCATAATCGAAAAGTGTGGAAACCATCAAAATCCACAAGGCGCTTAGTGTTGGGTGATGGTGTTGGCCTGGAAGACCTTTGTAAAATGTCAACCAGTGCACTGGTAGGTCGTGTATCATACAAGAGTTTAAGCAGACAACCCCTGGAGGAGTGGATTCAGTTAACGTGGCTACCTCTTCTAGGTTACTCACCGGAGGTTCTCTTCCTTAAGAAAGGGTGGCTTTGCTTCATGTGTAAGACTCCTGAAGATGCCGCTCTGCTACTCTCCTCCTTTTGGACCTACGGGGGTAGCAGCATTATGTTAAAGAGATGGAGACTGGCTTTCAACCCAGACACTGATTATTTTCAGTTCCGACACCTCTGGGTACTTCTACCGGGATTACCTTTACATCTTTGGAATGAAGAATCTTTAAGAGATATTGGTAATGCTCTTGGCCAGTTTATCTCCATTGATTCACAGTCTCTTGAGAGCCCATTGGGCTTATGGGCAGGGTTCTGGTTGCAATCGACATTACTACAGGATTGCCAGATAAGCTGGACATAGAATGGCGTGGGCGAACTCACCAGCAGTCTCTAGACTATCTTGGACTCTCGTTCCGCTGCAATTTATGCCGGGAAACGGGCCACCTTCGACATGCTTGCCCTGGTAAGATTTTGAGCCCGTGTTCTGAAGAGGATGAGCTTCTACTTAATCCACCGGACTACACAGAAGCCGATCCCTCCCTGGCATACCTGGATGTGAATCCCGTTCGCATTCCTCCTTTTCAGGAACAGGTCGAAAGACCTATTACAAAATTAAGATCCATATGCCCGTCCCTCTTCCATACTCTCTCTGCATCTGAGATAGAAGTTATCAATACTTTCAGTTGGCTCACCAACCCGCCTGGTGAAGTGACCCCCCCTCCCCATCCCGAACCTAGCTCCTTTCTTGAATCGACTGCCCCTTTCTCACACGGATCGACACCCTCCACAGATAACTTATCTCCTACCCCTAACTCTGTTGCCGACCCCTCTCTCCCCCTTCCCACTACCTTGCCGGTGCACCTCGACTCACCTTCTCCCCCCTCGTTTGCACATCTAGACTCACGGGAGCTCCCTGGCTATAGCCAGCCGGAAGAGGAGGATTTTGCTACCCTGGATGCGCACAAGCCCACTTCACCTACGTCCTCATACCTGAATTCCATTCCACAACTTCCAATATTTCGGGGCAAAGAAATCATTTCTACTGCAGACGAAGCTGGCACTTCTAAATCAAAACAAGGGGAGACAAAATCCTTCGCTTGGTCCAGGGGTATTGCCACCGAAATTTCTCCTCTTCAAACTCGAAGTTCAAGGAAGAAGAAGGAGATCCAAAGTACCCAGCAACCGGATTCAACTATGCCCTCTCTGGATAGTAAGGCCCTTAGAGCAGCAAAGGCCTTGGCACGATCAAAGTAATGATTGTGCTCACATTGAACATTAGAGGGATCGGGGGCACCCTTAAGACTGCCTCCCTCCGCAGATTACTGGCACGTACCAAGCCGGATCTTATCTTCTTTCAAGAGACTCTTACAGCTGACCATAATGCAAGAGATTTTATTCACCAGTTCCGTCCTTCCTAGTTCTCAGCGACGGTGAGTTCCATAGGTACATCCGGAGGCTTGCTGGCGGCCTGGGATCCCAGCCTTTTCTCACTAAAACCCTCCTTGTCGTGTGGAGGTCTACTGTTACGGGGCTACTGTTTAGCCACTAATTTGGAATTGGCTTTTCTTAATATTTATGGTCCCTGCACAGGAAAATCGACATTTTGGACACAACTTGAGGACTGTGGTCTTCTCTCATTAAACAATCTCATTATAGGCGGCGATCTGAATCTTATTTTTGAGGCTGACGAATCATGGGGAGGTGTCTACATGCCAGAACCTTCAGGTGCCCGTTACAAAGAGATTTTTTCTAAAAACAATCTTTTAGACATTCGACCGACCGTGCTAGCCCCTACCTGGCAAAATGGTAGGACCGGTCCAAATGTCATTGAAAGAAGACTGGACCGTTTTTTTGTGACTGCAAATTTATTGGCCACTACAGGACAGGCCTCTTCTTGGGTGGAATTCCCCTTTTCTCCGATCATGCCCCGGTTTATCTTCAGCTAAGACTTACTGAGCTCCCCAAGCCTCCCCCGTTCAAGTTCAATCACTCCTGGCTTTCAATGGCCGCTTACATTGAGTTAGTTAATGTGACTTGGAAGGACCCGATTTTCTTCTCTGAAGTCAACCCACAGGCGCGATTAGTGTGGAAATTAAAGCTTCTAAAGGCAAAGACCAAGCATTGGTTCCACCAGCAGCAGATTGAAGACCAGGCAAGTTTACTTACTCTGGAAGCGGAGATTTCAACACTCAACATCAGATATTCCAATGCATCCTGGACGGTGGAGGAGTCGGAAAGATTAAAACGACTCGAAGGCAACAGAGATTCCATATTGAGGGCTGAAGAATTTGCTTGGAGGCTCCGGAGTCGAGCTACTTGGTTAAAAAGTGGAGATTCAAACTCCAAGTTCTTCCACAAAGTTGCAAGCCACAACAGGCATAAAAAGATGATCTGGCGTATCAATAATGGTGGTATTGAGGTTCAGGATCAGGCAGCCATACAAAAAGAGGCTGTCACACACTTTTCGAGTTTGTTTAAAGCTACAGGAGCGCTCAACCTCCAGGAAAAAGGGTCAGCCGCCGGTCTGTTCCCCCGTTTGGTTACTAGCATTGAAGCTGAAGCACTCTATAATCCTGTGACTATTGCTGAGATCAAAGAAATTCTTTTTCATTTCAATACTGAGCGAAGTCCAGGGCCAGACGACTGGACTTCAGAATTTTTTTGTTTCTTTTTTGATCTGATAGGAGAGGAGCTCCTACTAATGGTGGAGGACACCCGATTAAAAGGTAAGATAGCTGGAGGTATAAACTCAACGTTCTTGGTTTTGATTCCAAAAGACAGTAGTCCTATATCTTTCAACGACTTCCGTCCGATATCACTATGTAATCTAATTTACAATATTATATCAAAAGTCATCTCCAACAGAATTAAACCCTATCTTGAAAGGAACCTCTCTGCGGAACAATTAGGCTTTTTGAAGGGCAGAAGAATCCATGATGCAATTGGAGCTGCCCATGAATGCCTACACAGTATTAAACAAAAAAACCTTAAGGCACTAATCATGAAGCTGGACTTAAAGAAAGCTTTCGATTGCATTGATTGGGACTTCTTGAGGCTGGTCCTCCACGTGGTGGGATTTGGAGACAGGTTTATAAATTGGACTCTTTCTTGTGTTACGAGCGCCAACATAGCTGTTTTGATCAATGGGGATCCTTCTAATTTCTTCAAAAGTGAGAGAGGACTTCGGCAGGGATGTCCGCTCTCCCCATATCTCTTCATCTTGATTATGGAAGGACTCAGTATTCTCCTCTCAAGAAGCTTCTCCGAGCATAAAATTTCGGGTATTAAGGTTTCAAAACTTGTTAAGCTGGTCCATCTGATGTTCGTTGATGATGTTCTTATTATGTCCATGGCTGACCCTGCAGAATGGCATTGTATTCTTGAGGTGCTTCAGCGCTTCTGCTTGGTGTCAGGATTATCCATTAATCCTTCTAAGTCATCAGTTCATCACTGGGGTGTCTCAGATTCCGAACTTCATCTACTCAAAGCCACGATCCCTCTCTCTTTTAAAAATCTGGGTGATGGCTTCAACTATTTGGGATTCCACTTGAAGATGGGAGCCTCATCCTCTGGAGACTGGAGCTGGCTGGTGGCCACTTTTAAAAAAAAAATAGAATTCTGGTGCAATAAGTGGCTGTCATTGGGTGGAAGGCTTATCCTGGTCCAATCTGTTCTCCAGAGCCTAGCTGTCTACTGGATGATGTTGGAGCGGATCCCTTCAAAGATTATTATCTCCCTGCGCAGATTAGTATTCAAGTTTCTCTGGGGTGGGACTACAGACAAAAATCGCATGCATCTTTGTAAGTGGCAGTTACTATCAAGACCAAAGAGAGAAGGGGGATGGGGTCTCAAACAACTATCCACTTTCAATTTGGCCCTTTTGGCCAGCTCATTTTGGAGAGCTGCCACTTTTGACAGCATTTGGCACAAAATTATATGTGATAAATACCTGGACACTAATTCGCTCCTTCACTGGCTACGCAAACCTATACTTCTGTCGGCGAGAGCTTCTCCTTTTTGGAAAGGTTTAGTGGCTGCATCCCCTGTGATTTTACATTGGCTCTGTTGGAAGCCTGGGGAGGGACTGGAGATTCAAGTCGGCAGGGACTTTATTCTAGGCTTGAGGGAACGCTCCATACTTTCTCCAGCATTGAGGCTTCATCTCCGGGCTTGCAATATAACTACACTTGCACAGATTAGATCTGGGACAGGTGCGTCCACTTTGCCAGATGACTGGTTGACCAGCAACGACCTTCGGCTCAGCGACCCACTTGCTTCAGAATGGACTCTATTTATTACAGCTCTTAAAGGGGCCGGCATTTCCCTGAGGGCCGAGCCAGATGCATTGCTGTGGGCCGGCGGTGATGGATCTGGAAGTATCACTGTTAAAAATTTATATATCGCCCTCCAAAAACAGCTTATCGCTGGTCCCGTTTTGCCTTGGAGTCTGAAACTCTGGAAGCTACAGCTGCCACTGAAACTAAAACTATTTGCATGGTTGGCAGGTTCAGATAAACTGCTCACCTGGGTTGCTCTGCAAAGACGTGGCTAGATGGGGCCGAGCATATGTCTGCTCTGCAATCTGGGCCTGAGGACATCCTTCATCTTTTGATGCATTGTCCATTTGCAAAAGGCGTCTGGCAGCATGCTTCCATTTTCTATTCTCTTCAGTTCCCCTGGTGCGGCTCATCCATCTCTGATTGCTTCACACGTTGGTTCAACACAACATCGGCCCCTCACAACTTGGTGGTACATTTCAGTTGGCAAATATGGTTGGAGAGGAATCGTGTGCTTTTTGAGGACGCCACGCCTTCTATGCAAAGGGTATTCTTCAAAATTTTATTCTCTTTCAAGTGGAAACAATTTACTACCAGCGATCCCCCTCCTCGTGCTATGCATTTAGACCTGGCAGAGGGTCACACATTGGCTTTTTTTGACGGAGCAACACAGTCCAATGGGACCAGATGTGGTGCCGGGGGGTTTTTCAAAACACACCAGTCCAGAAGCACATTTTGGTTCATCAACTGTGGCCCTGGCTCAATACTAAAGCCGAGCTCCTGGGCCTCTGGACCACGCTCGCTCTAGCTGCTCTATGGTCTATCGATGACCTCCAAGTCCAGGGAGATTCGAGGGTGATAATCGACTGGATCTCAAACAAGTGCAAGCTCAACTCCATCCTTTTAGAAGGCTGGATGCAAAAAACGAGAGATCTTATATAGGGCTTCTCCAATGTCAAATTTCTCCATGTTTCTCGCATGTTTAACAGGGCAGCGGATGCACTTTCCAAGAGGGCCCTATCTGGAGTGGTAGGGAGACTCTCGATCTATCACTGTGATAGAGGGATCGAGAGTCCCATTACCTCGTTAAATATTTTTGAATGAAGCTTCCCGCTTTCCATCCATAGTGCGTTTTCTGATCTGGTGAAGATCATTGGTTGTGGCTGCAAAGATGTAATTCTCTCGCATTTATTCTCGTTTTCTCATGTATGGAATGTCTAGATTTTTGGAGGCTTAAGGCATGTCTGAATCCTCGACAGCTGATATTTTTGTCCAATCGGGACCGCTGTCCCTCTTTGTAAATGAATTTATAAGCTATATAAATTCGAGAAAATTTTTTTTGGAAAAAAAAAAAAAAAACGATTAAATTGACCGTGCATTCGTGGGATTTGAAATTCATATTGGTCGTGCCGGTGCGTTTCGTGGGGTTCAATGCTCGACCAGTCTTCAAATACAAGAGATTGCAAGTTGTGAAAGGCACGATTTAGAATATAGAGCGGATTGGAAAATAAAATATATAAAATATAACCTGGTTTTTTAGGGTTTATACTAGGGTTTGTGTTTCCCTTGCTTTGCATATCTTATAAAGGCAGAAGTAGTCTACATACGGAAGCCAAGACTAGAGGTATCGGAGGCGGGAGTCGAAAGTTTGTGCTTTCCGTTTTGATATATCGCACTGTAAAATATTGTATGTTTGTATGCGAAGGTTTATGCTAGGGTTTGTGTTTTACTTGCTCTGCATATTTTATAAGCGCAGAAGTTCACAGATGGACGGCCATACCGGAGGTAAAGGAAGTGAGAGGCGAGTGTTTGTACAGGAACGGGGGATTTGTGTATTCTTATATCGTACTGTAAAATGTTGTATGTGTCTATGCGAGAGTGAGAAGGGGGGAAATGATGAAATAACTTTCCCCAAATGATCGACTGTGATATCATCCACTGCTTTCTGCTCTTCTTCGGATGAGCAGTCCAAGCCAGTCGTTTCTGATCCCCTTTTCATCGCTCTCTGTTTTATTAGGATGCCCTTTTCAGACTTTCTAGTTTTCAGGTTTTATTCTCTATAATCTGATTCCAGCGTTTTAGGTTTTCTAATGGGCTCAGAATTTGGTTTCTCATGATTTTTTTAACTGGGTTATTGTTTTTGATGTTTGAGAAGGGAATTCATGTGGAGTGTTCAAGTAGGTGAGGCTTGTAAAACGATCAAGCATTCCTGTTGTTTATTCTCCTCAATCCTGTCTTGAAGTCAAAATGCTCATGTTCCCACGTGCTCCATGATTTTACCTCAAAATGCCCCTACTGTGAATTGATGCCTTTGTATTTTCAAAGAATCCATTTTCCTGTATTTTCAAAGAATCCATTTTCCTGTATTTTCAAAGAATCTATTTTCCTGTATTTTCAAAGATTCCATTTTCCTGTATTTTGTTTCCTCTTGTTTCCTCTGGAACAGTTGTGTACTTGCGGCATACTACAACGAAGTTGTTAGTAGCATCACCTTACTGGTCTGCCGCACAGAATTGGTCAAGATCTGGATTATGCCGAGGATATTGTTTCCAAGATAATCATTTCAATTTTCAATACAAATATATGTTTCTAAAACCAAAAATCGTTTCGCTGCAATTGGGTTTTTCACAAACCAATATCTATTAGGGTTTATCCCAGGATGAACCAAGTTTCGTACTTCAGGGCTTTGTTTGGATTAGCGCTATTTCATTGGGAACGCTAAATAATATCGCAGATTGATCTTTGATCTTTAATAAAGCCTCAGCTGCACATTCCTCCATCATGCCTTAGCTTTGACATTTCTCCATATTTGTGAAAAGCCTCAGCTGCACATTCCTCATCATGCCTCGTCACCAGATCAAACTTAATAGAGACCTTGGATTAATATGAGCTTGTCTTTTTCTAATTGTTTGTGTTAATTGTATTTTGTTAATTGTATTTTTTTATAAATATAGGATATCAGTTTTTTTGCAGTTAAATCTATGTTAACCACGAAACGGTGTTCACCTGTGATTTCCTTTCTTTTATGTGTTTGGGGACATTGATTTAGAGACTGGTAATGCATCAGTACAGAAAACGCACAAAATGTTACCAAACAAAACAGCTGTAAATAAGTTAATTTAAAGTTCACATCTTACCATTGCCTATTAATATAATAACTTGTTTTTGTCAACACATCTTACCATTGCCTATGAATATAATAACTTGTTTTTGTTTCTTTTGCAGATTGCCTATTATGCCTATTAAACGTAAGGTTGATTTTGTCTCTTTTGCAGATTAGAGTGGTTAATTCTATGTAATTTGTGGTTAATTCTATGTAATTTGTTTTTGTTCAGTTTTATAGGTTTTCAATAAGTTTAATCTATTTCTACATTTAAAAATACAATTTAAACAACAAAAAATTGTGATTTCATACAAATTTATGTTATTGATTTCTGAAAAAAAAAACATAAAATAATTAAACATTTCATCAAAAAGATTTACTTGCAAAAACATTACAAATGATCTCCAAACACCTTTCATCCCACCCTGCAGAGTGCACATCAACTCTTTTGATGCAATTCTTTTCTTATTTATTTTCTTGCATACACGTAACACTGAAATGAAAAGAAAAGTTTTTAATAAAATATTCATTATATCCATTATTAAAACTAAAAATCTACTTCCAATTAAATAATTTGTTTTCTGATAAAATTTAACTTTAATAATATACTAACTAAATAAAACTAAAAAACTATTTCTAATAATGTTTTTTTTTATAAAATTTAACTTTAATACTATACACAACTAAATACTTCTTCCCAGAAACAAATTAATCTCTTTAAATACTTTTTCCCAGAAACAAATTGATCTTCTTAAATACTTCTTCCAAGAAACAAATTGATCTCCTTGCTAAAAGGTATGTTGTTTTATTTTAAATTATCAAGTAATTTGTATTTATTTTTGAAATAAAGTAATGAATCCATTGCAACAATGTAACAACCATCAACTACTTCTTCCCATCATTTGAGCTAAATCTAATTAATATCAGAATCTAGATGTCAATTATCATTAGATAGAAATAAAAAACAATTTAATATCATTAAGTAATTTTAGATTTATTTTTAAAAGTAAAATAATAAATCTTTTGCAAAATCATCAACTACTTCTCCAAATCACTTGAACTAAGCCCAATTAACATCCAGATTCAATACATCAATTATCATTTTATATAAATAAAAAACAATTTAATACTCTAAACAAGGATTTAGAGAGATGAGTCTAAGAGAGATAATATATATTATTGCAATGTTTATCTATTGTAATAATTTCAAATTGTTTGTTAGAGATACAACTTTTACTAAATTGCAGATTATACAAATCCATGAAATTGCAGATTGTACAAATCCAAAAAAGAATCTTTTGACTGGGTTAAAATGTAAATGTGAAAAATAAAAAGTATTATTTTTTTTTAAAAATATAGAAAATCATAATTTATTTAAAAAAATAAAATTTAAATCTTGTATTTTTTAAAATGTAAAAAATTGATTTGAAAAGCTTTGTTAGTGAGAGTTAAAATTCATTTGCATATGATTGTCTTTGAAGTCAATTATTGAGTTTAAGAGCAACAATAACAACAAGACGAGCGGTTCAAGGGGGTGGGGCGTGAGCTTGGCGTGAAAAACACTTCGGGTGTGGAGCTCGGGCTCTTCGGATTATCGGATTTTACTACAACTCTACAACTTTGTTTAGAGCTTGGAGTTGAGGTCGCTGATGGAGCACGAGCGAGCAGCTTCATGGGAGAGGAGCGTGGGCCTTGTGGGTACATCATACTCCGGGTGAGGAGGTTGGAGTCTGTGGTTTCAGCGTCTATTCGTTGTGGGTGATGGGTTTTTGCCCTTCTGTTCGGGTTTATGGTTTTTTTCGGCCACCTTTGTCCTCTTGGGAAAGAAAAGGTTTGGGCCAGAGCTTTGAGGTCGCTGGGGGCATGCGGTGTTTATTTGCAAACACCTTGAGGTTCCTTGGGGGCGTGCGGTGTTTGGTTAACATTTCGAGGTCCTTCGGGGCCAAGCAACTACTGGTTATTTCAAATCACTTTTTGCGTTGTTTTTGCAACCTGCATGCTGGTTTTTGTAAGGTTTATGGTATTCTGTGTAGCTAAGTATTATTGGTTTAGTACTTGAAAACTGATCTTATGATGCAATGACTGTTTTGAGAGCAGATTATATATTTATAAATATAATGTGCAATTTTCTTGTGGAAAAAAGAGTTGAAGAGCAACAAAATAAAATATTGAGATTGAAACATAAGCAACTTGTATGTCGCTTTCACATTTAAGCCATCTAGAAGCTCTTCATTGAACCTAAAATGGTAATTTTCACTTGGTCTTAAGGATAAGTGGCTTGGCATTGGGCCAATAGAATCAACAATAAGAGAATCTCTATGTTTGATTTTTGTGTGCAAATGAAATAACCAAGCATGTCTTTTGGTATGTGATCTTGCTCAATCGAAGTAGCAATGTTTACCACTTATGTAGTCAATGCCTACCTAAAAGGTCTCTTGTGTGAGGCAAACTTCCATGGGCTATAGGATTTTGAGAACTTCGTAACTTGATCAAATACAAGTTGTATTGTTCATTTTGAAACAAAGGAATGTTATTCCTTTTAAATAGCTCAAAGAGTGATACAATTTTTGGAAATGAAGGAATGATATCCAATTCAGGAAAAAAGTACAAATGGATGTGGGACATCTATGATAGTTTATAGATTATTAGGGCAAGGTGCAATGCACTATGATCAGGGACTCCTCTGCTCACCCCTACTTGTTCTACAAAATCCCATGGGTATATCCCGTACATCATTGCATAGGGAAAGTTTTTCAGAAATGTTAACATAAGAGAGCCCTTTTTGGGCACCTTCACCTTGCCCTCAAAATTAAAAGTTTTCAACATTTGTTGTTTCACATCTTTGAAAGTGAGAAACTGTCAACCCTGAACAAGGTAATGATGGATGATACCTCCTTGAATAAGGTAATGATGGATGGGATACCTTATTATCATGGAACTAGTGGGAGCCACCTCTCGTAGAGAGATGACTTTCCACCAAATGTAAGTGTGACCTTGTATGTAGCATCACATATTGCTATATTTAACCTTTCCCATTTAGTTTTAGAACTGATTTGAGGAAAATATAAATTTATTTCGTAGGTTTGAGGCTAGGGTTTATGTTTTCCCTTGTCCTTCATATACTATAAAGGGAAACAACATTGTAAGGGTGTAGCAAATATGTTTGAACATGGCTTTCTGCTCTTTGATATTGTAAGAAGATACAACAAGTAGGTTGTAAAGTGTTGTTTGTGTATACTCAATTGAGGGGGAAATGATGAAATAACTTTCCCCAAATGATTGACAGTGATATCATCCATGGCTTTATGTTCTTTTTTGGAGTAGTCCATGTCAATCATTTCTAATTCCCCTTCCCATTACTCTCCTTTTTATGTGGATGCCCTTATCTATTTTATTTTTTTGTTGGCCCCTATAATCACACTTATGTCATAGTTTTTCTCCCATCATTCCATGATCCATTCCTAAAAAATAATAGTAGCAAGTTGTCAGGCCAGGGATGGAAGAAAAGATAGCTCCACATTGATGCATTTGGCATTAAGATAATAGGTGCATATATA
>SNQJ01S0220249.1:8722-23868 GCA_010110895.2 Picea sitchensis | reverse complement strand
TAAAGGTTGTAGCAACCCTGTTGGGTGCTTGTGTTCAGCTTTAACCTTCTGGCACTCCATACATCTGGCGATGTATTCAAAAATATCTTTCTTCACACCTGGCCAAACTTAATGGCTCTTTACTGCTGACATAGTTTTCTGATATCCAGGGTGCCCAATATAATGCACATTATGCATTTCATTCAAACTCATAAATTTCAAGTCCTGGAAATTAGGTACATAAATTATGTTCTTGTACATAAGTGTTCCATCAGTTTCCAATTTATGATTCTCCACTTTCTGTGGCATCTTACCTTGTTGTATCTTTGCTACCAAATCCCTGTACTGCAAATTTATATTTGCAGCCTCTGAAATTCTTCTTCTAATATCAGTTCAGTACATGGTAATGATTGTAGCATGTAATTTATGTACTCTCCTACTGAGTGCATTAACCACTTTATTTTCCTTCCCTTTGATATGATTGATATCAAAATCGTATTCACAGAGAAACTCCAACCACCTACTTTTCCTAGCATTCAAAGTTGGTTGATCAAACAAATACTTCATACCATTATGGTCTTTCCCCAGTTTGAACCTCCTTCCCATGAGGTAATGCCTCCATTTCTTTAGAGCGTGTACTATGGCTTCCAACT
Source organism: Picea sitchensis (assembly GCA_010110895.2). NCBI lineage: Eukaryota > Viridiplantae > Streptophyta > Pinopsida > Pinales > Pinaceae > Picea > Picea sitchensis. Next base: position 23,236 of record SNQJ01S0220249.1, on the reverse strand, counting down.
CCAAATCATGAGTTGCATATTTCCTTTCGTGCTCTTTCAACTTTCTGGATTCATAACATATTATGAATCCATTTTGACTGAGGACTCCTCCAATTCCTTCTTTGCATGCATCTATACACACTAGAATTCTTCATTCGGATCTGCAACCCTTAGTATTGGAGCACTAGTTAACAGTTGATTCAATCGCTGGAAGCTTCTCTCACAATCCTCTGTCCACTGAAACTTATTCTCCTTCCTTTGCAAGGAAGTGATAGGGTGAGATATCCTTGAGAACCCTACGATAAACCTTCTATAATAACCAACTAGACCCATAGAGGATCTGACTTCTGTCATGTTCTTTGGCATTGACCATTCTCTGATGGCCTCAATATTCTCAAGATCTATAGCTATCCCATCCTTCGAAATAATATGCCTCAAGTAATGGATCTATTTTTTATAAAACGAGCACTTGCTCAACTTGGCATACAATTGGTGCTCCCTTAGCACTTGCAAGACCATCTTCAGATGGTGTTCCTGCTCTTCCTCCTATTTGGAATACACCAGGATGCCATCCAAAAAGACTATGACAAACTTGTCTAGATAGTCCCTGAATACACCATTCATCAAGAACATAAAACAACATGTGCATTTGACAACCCAAATGGCGCCACTGTGAACTTGTAATGACCATACCTTGTTCTAAAGGTAGTATTGTTGATGTCTTCATCCTTTATCCTTACCTGGTGATATCCCGACCTGAGGTCTATCTTAAAAAATATCTTCTCATTCTTCAGCTGATCGAAGTGGTCATCAATCCTCGGCAAGGGATATTTGTTCTTTACAGTTACTTTGTCCAATTGTCTGAAATCGATACACAATCTCAGTGTCCTGACCTTCTTCTTCATGAATAGGACTGGTGCACCCCACGATGACACACTTGGGCGTGTGTACCCCTTCTTCAGAAGCTCTTCAAGTTGCAATTGCAACTCTTTCATCTCTGGTGTACTCATTATGTAAGGATCTTTCGACACTGGAGCTGCTCCAAGCATAAAGTTTACAGAGAAGTCAATATCTATTTTCAGAGGTAGTCCAGGTATCTCCTGAAATACATCTACAAACTCCTTTAGTACTGCATGATCTCCAATATTTGAGACCTCATCCTTAGATTCTTCCTCCACATGGGATGAAAATAATTGACAACCTTTTCTGTAGCACTTCTTCAGCTGCATTGCTGATATTTCTCTGATAGCAATAGCTCTGGGAATTCCTTGGATTGTTCTCTGATTTAATTCCTCATACAGGAAAGTGAATGCATGTTACGACAGTCCAATATAGCATGGTTTCATTCCAACCAGTCCATCCCAATTAGACAGTCATAAGAACCTAAAGGAAGAACATTCAATTCATCCTTTGTGCTCAGTCCATTCATGTCCACTGGGAAGGACTTAACTAAATTAGTGGCTTTTCTCTTGGTTCCTGTAGCCAACTGCACTAACCAAGACTTTTCATGGTTGCTTCTCGAAAAATGCAAACTTTCCACCACTCTAGTATCTATATAACTATGGATATCCCCTGAATCAATTAAAATAGTAAATGGTTGGTTGTTAATCATACCTTCCACTTCAATGATGTGCAACTGATATTCAACTTTCTTGTTGTCCAAGGATGCATAGATCATTGGCATTATACTTCCCATGTCCTCCACTGTTTCATCTTTCTGAACATTATGGACACCTCTCACTTTGCCATTTTTGTGGGGACAATCTTTGTACTTGTGATTCCCCTGACAGCCCCAGCACTGAATGGGTGTTTTCCTTGGCCTTTGTTCCCCTATGTCAACCATTCTCGGCTCTCTAAATGATGGTTGTTTTTTAGGACTGTTTTTGAAAAAGGGTGGCTTAGTTCCCTTCTTCCTCTGATCCATCTGGAATTTCTTGTTGTCTTCCCAATCCTTCCGGAAAGTAGGCTTCTTTCTTAGCTGCTCATATAAGAATTTCTCCCTCCTTATCATTTCTTCCATAGTCTTAGGATCATCATACTGAATCTTGTCACCAATGGAAGGTGGAAATCCACTTAGATACCTCTGGATATTGACATTATCATCTTTGATGAATGAGACATACTTTATCAATTCTATAAACCTTCGTTCGTAGTCATCAATGGTCATGCTGCCCAGTTTGAGTTCAAAGAACTCTTTCATCTTTCTGTCATAATATATTTTAGTCAAGTATTTCTTCTCGAAATACCTCTTGAATTCTCTCTAATGTGTTGTACCTTCACAAGTTGATCCCACAACATGGATGAATTTCCCTTCAGTTAATACATTGTAATTCTTCCTTCTGCATGAGAGGAATAATTATATAGTTGAAAATATTTCCTTATGACAAGAAACCATGTCTCGACATCTTCCTCCTTATTATGTTCTCCATCAAATGTTGGAGGCTTAATCTTGTTCATTTCTCCCTTCAGTTCATCCACTCCATATCTCCTGTGATTTCTGGTAGGATATGGGCTTGAACTAATGTGTAACCTCCTCTTAGAGTGACCTTGGGAGTGATGATGGTGTTTACCAACACTCCTTGATCTTCTTCCCTTAGAAGTTGGGTGACTTCTGGTTTTCCTTGAGTCTCTCTCCTTGTCCAACTTATTTTTTATTCTCTCCAGACTCTTGATCAACTTTAATTTGAATTCACCTTGTTTATCCTGAGCTTTCCTGATCTTTCTGCTATCTTCTCGGTGAGTTTGGGCATCTTTCTGCAATCTTTCAATGATTTTCATCATATGCCCTTCCTTATCTATCTCTTCTCCATGTCCATTGGAGTTTGACCCTTCAACTCCTAAATGAACATCCATCCCTTTAGCTTCATTATCTGAATTGGAATCAATCTGTGTCTCCTCCATTTATTTTCACTCAGTGATAACTCTAAACTATTCTGGGACTCGTTAAACTTCTGCAAACACAATGTGCAGACAATCGAAATTTGTTAGGCCATTAATCCTTAACAAATTCCACAACATTCATAAACAAATATGACTCAAGAAAACCTTCAATTTTCATTCTTTGTGATTCTCATTCAATCAAGAATCCCCGCAGATTTCTACTTTCATAACTCTGCTTTGCTAAGATTTCGGGCACTGGCCCCTTTCTCTCAGTCCCCAACCCACGCGACCATGGGTCATGACCAAGCGCTAGATCAATAAGCGCTTACTCGGGTCTTCGGCTTTCAGCTTTGAAATATTTCCCAACATAAAACAATGATCACTCAGAGTTCCAAGTTACCAGACTCACGCAATAGGGTGCATCAATGGTCCACGTCTACCCAACATCCAACAGCTGACACTCACTGTGGAACCTCAGATGTCTGAGTTTTGGTACTTCGAGACTCTGGAAGATTTCACATTAGCACACCCTGTACATTTCCACGTCACCTTAGGTGATGTCATTAACTTACATCACTTAACATTTTCCCAATTGTGGGGGCATGAAACGGTGGTTTTGGAGTAACCCGTCTTTCATCCCACAATTCTCGTGATGCTGACATGTAACCCCTCAGTGAAACCACAGTTTGGATTGCGGGACCGCCTTGGAGAATTATCTTCCATGCAACTTGGATCCCCGCAATGTTTCCTAGTTGTTGATATTGATGCATCGTGATCAATGCCACTGTGGGTCCTCCGACCTTTAACTACATTACGTAACCTCGGGCCCCACTAACCCTTCTCACACAGGATGCCACATGGTGGAATACTAGTGACATCATCCAGACTCACCACATATACTTCTAGAGTTTGTGAAACGACACATCCCACTTCTCTCGACAGATGAACTCTCAAAATTACAATCTAATCTTCTGCTTGATCCAATGGTCAAGATCTTTTCTCCAGATCTATGGTGTAGATCTCCCTTGGGACATCAGGGTTTCAGGTTTTGGGTGTTTATGCCTTCGCACACCCCGCTTCTCCCGATTTCTAAACTCCGAAGGGCTTCCAGGATAACCCTCCTGTACCTTCCCATATCTAATGGTCGTATTGAATTTTCCTTCCATCTGAACATATCATATGGCTCCAACACTCCAAGTTATGAGAGCTCTCTCTCTCTCTGTGGTAAAATACCACATGGGCTATTGTTTTATTATACCGCTACTCCTACTAAGGTTCTTAACATGGCCAAGTAACCCCTTGGTACTCAGAAACATTCTAAGGTTCGAAATGGTTCCATCTGAACACGTCCACTCGAAACCTTGGGTCCAAAGACCACTTATCCGGCCCATCCAGGATAAGTGTTGAAACTATGCCTCTGATACCATATTGTGACATCCCCGATCATCAACCCCACTGTCGGGCAACGCTACTACACAGAAATATTATCAAACTTATATAGTATGAATTTAAATGAATTTAAATGACTTAACACAGAGAAAACATATAATTATTGCTAACATACCGAATGAATGGAATTAACAGTAAATATCATTGCAACGGAATACAAAATAATATTGCAAGCATCATAGACATGCATTTTTATCGAAATTAAGCACATGCATATACTTATCTCTAAAATTGTAGTAACTCCACCAACCACATGAAAACCTTACATGAACCTCCCAGCCTTAGACCATGCTTCTCATCACGCTCAGCAGTGGGTCACCCCCGAGCTGGGACCAAACTCCACCTGAGGTAAGGGAATCCTACACTAGGCTGACATTACAGGAAAACTGCACAGAGGAACCGAAAGGATTCTCTCCAGGATCCTTCTTACGCCCACTACTCACGGACTCGCATTCCCCACATGCATGTTCCACCCGGGAGTATAAACCTTCACAAGCATAGTCCATCAGTTCTTGACCTCCCTTTCTGGGTCTCGACAATAGGCCAGATTAGGAATTCTCAGATCTCTGTAGGTGGTGTTGGACTCTCTCTGGGAGAAAACCACTTCCTAGTAGACTCTCTCACCTGGAGAGAGTTTCTCATAGGCTTAAAAATCTGCCTCTTCTACCACGGGCCTGAAAACTCGGTTCTTCAACTAGCTTCAGCCCAATTCCCGCAAAGTGAGGATAACAACAACAACAACTGGTCAATTCCACTCAGGAAACACAAAATGTAACAACCCAAGGAAAGTTTAGGTATGGACTTGACTCTGCAAGAGCGGATATGCTAGGCTCACAGGACACACAGGTGACACGACTCAACCCACATATTTTCCACTGGTTTTGAGGATGCGTGGCAAGGAATCCATGTAGAGGTCGAACACAGACTCAATGGTTCAGATAGAGGGTGTATCAACTTCTCAAGAAAACATCACAGGCTTTGGGTTTTAGAGCTGCGTGAGGCATACACAGATCAAACACAATTCTTGGTTTCAGACAGTCGATGGCAGAATGGAGGAGGAACCCCAAATAACTACATGCACCCAGGTCGAAAATTGTCTTCCTGGAGCTGCATGCGTTCCCTTTTTCACATGTTGGAGCTGCATGCGTTGCCTCTCCCAGAACTTAGGATACAAAACATGTTTTGTCACACAACTTTAATAATAAAACATTATTCTCAAGGACTTAATCCCCTAAACTTAGCCCTTCTTTCGAACCTTTCAGCCCCTTTTCCCTTACCCACTCCGTGGAAGATTAGTCCCCAATCACTCTTTCTTCATGGTCAGTCTGCACGCAGCGATGTTCAATCTTTATTAATGTTCTTCATATTACATATACAAAACCAATCTCCTGGCCTTTAACACTTAGGCTCTCTAGCCTAATAATCACATAAGCCCACCATCTTTTCAATACTTGGCTCACCAGGTTATAAAACATGATTTACAATTCATAAACATGATAACAACATGGCTCATCCTTGGGGATATTACAGTTTGTGTCCCTGCAATAAATTATAGTCATCGATTTGATTACAATCTGAGAATTGGGTGACATTCGCCTATTGCAAGGATCAACGGTTCTCATTGACCTAGGATCAATGGTCCATATTCACTTCGGACTTTCGGGCTTTAGGTGTTTTGAATGTGAAACATGAAACATCTCTCGGAGGAAAATCTATGAAGTGAATGATCTGTCGCCACGTGTTATGATGGATGAATGGTCCAGATTCACTTCAGAAGTCCAGCTTTTGGGGATTTCAAATGTGAAGCCTGGAAAACTCTTGAAGTGAAAATCGCTGAAGTATATGATCTGTTGCCGCATGTCATGATCGATGAATGGTCCATATTTGATTCAAGACTTCGGATGACTCTTGGTGTTAAACTTTGTGCAATTTTTCACCCTAAATGGATGATAGTCAATGATATGATTTTCTTGATGGATCTTTACCGCTGAAAATTTCCCTGTTCATTTTGGCAATCCTGGCCTAATAATGACTATTCTAAATGGTTGTGTTTATCCGTGGGTGTTTCCTACGTATATAAAAAGTCTTGGTCAACCTGTGGTGAGATGGATCAATGGAAAATATGATGACAAGTAATTCAAACCAAATCCAACATATATTTCATCCTTTCAAGAAAAATAGAAAAGAAACATGAAAAGACTCAAACCAGAAAGAAACAAATAAGAACCAAGTCACTCAGTAATGGGAAAATGACTTAACCAACCAGAAGAGGAAAATTTGATGAATGCATAGGGAAAAAAGATAAGAGAGGCAAGGGATGCAGACGTAGGTTACAACATTGGCTCCAACTGGGGATAGCCTGTCCCTGTGAGGTGCTAAGAACTATAGATCGGTGTCTTGAGATTAGATAATTTCTCTTACCTTTCATCACTTACCCTCATTTATGTTTGTTATCCCTACGTATTTGTTACGTCTATCCCTCAGCCATGCATTTTATTGAATTAAAAATTGAAACTACACCCCAGTGCCTTGTTGGGCTATGGAGTCTTTATTCACACACAACTAACTAATCAAAAGCAACAATGAAGGAAAGTGTCTATGGTACAAGAGGGGCCTCCCCCCATATTCAAACAAAATAGTATTTCAGGAAGCGCCCATTTACTGGGCCTCCAAAGATCTTTGTATCATATAGATTGTGCAATATGAATGTGTTGTTTTTCATAACTTCAACCACCTTAAAAGGGTCGAACCAGAGGTTTTCAAATTTATCGTGCTTGGACTTGTCATCCCTTTTGGCATACCACCTCAAAACCAGGTCACCTTCTTGAAAAATCTCCTTCTTGGTTTTCTTATCAAAGGCTGATTTGATCTTGTTCTGGTATGCTTCTGTTGTCTGATCTAGTGCTTCTCTTATTTTATGAACTTCTATAATCTAAAATATTCTCCTTTGGATTTCATTAGGTTCCTCAATGTCCTCCTGCAAGAATTTCAGGACTGGTATACCAAGTTGAGTAGGAAAAACGACATCTATGCCATAAACAAGATGAAATGGTGAGGTTCCCAGAGACTTCTTAGTGTTGATCATGTCATCCCATAAGGAAGATTTGAGTTTAGACCCCAGGATTTCTTGCTTTCAGTCAACAATTTTTTGATGATTCTGATGAGAGTCGTGTTTGATGATTCGTCCAGGCCATTTCCCTGAGGGTAATAGTGTGTGGAATGTGTAAAATAAATATTGTGACTACCAAATAATTCAATCATGGATTTGGACTTGAAATCTTGGGCATTTTCTGTTACAAGCTTGTTGGGGCAACCAAATCTGGAAAAAATATTAGTTTCCAAAAAAATCATAATTACCTTGCCAATGGCATTCCTAGTGGGCACAACCTCAATCCATTTGGTGAAGTAGTTGGTGGCAGTGAGGATCCATTTGTGTTATCCACTAGAGGGTGGATTTATTTATCCTATGAAGTCTAACCCCCATTACTAAAATAGACTACTAGCTTTGATAGGTTTCAGGGGCAGTGATAGTAACTTTCATTTCCCTACAAAAATCTGGCATTCATTATAGGCTCTAACAGTGGAAAACACATCAGAGAAAATGGTGGGCTAGTGGTATCCTGCCCTCAGGACCTTGAGCGTTGTGGCCTTCCAATGTTGGTTCTCTCCACACACTCCTCTGTGCATTTATATTGTAACTTGTTTGGCTTCATTTCCATCATGGAATTTTAACAGAATGGCAACATGATCCCTCCAATACAAGTTCTGGTTTGAAATGCAGAATTTGATTGCTTTCAACTTGAGAGACATGGAATTTGTCTTCTTCATATCTGGTGGACATTCAAAATGTTGTAGAAAATAGATGATTCTTTTACACCAAGTTGAAGAGGAATATTTTTCAAATACCTGTAAGTTGTCTTGTCCAGGCTGTATGATGGGTCCATCTGATTGGGTGAAGATTTGATGCAATTCTAGCACCTTGTAGTTTGATTTTGATAGCAATTTGGCCAGTCCTTGCCCCTTGATCAATTTGGCATTGAGTGCTTTAAACAATGCATAAGACTAATTCTCTAATATATCATACTTGAGCTCAGCATCTCGGAAGGCTCTGCTAAAAAAGGCTATTCGTTGCTCATGCCCTTCCTCGTTTTTCTGCAGTAGTACAACAACAATTGTTTCATTTGAGGAAAAGGAAAAGATGAATAAATATTTGGTATAGTTAGGGATGGCCAATATAGGTGCTTCAAATAAATCATGCTTTATTGTTTGGAAATATGATTTCTCCTCGAAGGACCATTTTATCACAGCATCTTTCTTCAACATGTTAGTAATAGGCTTCAAAATTTCAGCAAAATTCAGCACAAAGCGTTTGAGGAATTTTATCTTACGAATAAAATACTGGACAACCTTTTTATTTCTAGGAATATCAATTTGTTGAATGGTACAAACCCTCTTTGGATCAATTTTTATACCTCCGGATGATATGATGTGGCTCAGTAGCTTTCCTTCTGGCATGGAAAAGTGAGATTTCCTAGGATTGATAGATATCCCATACCTCCTGCATTTCTTGAAAACCTACTCCAAATGTTGCAAATGTTCCTCATCAGACTTGGAGAAAATGGTAATGTCATCTAGGTATATGACCATAAATTTGTGTTTCTCCCCCACAAAAGTTATGTCCATGGCCCTCTAAAAAGTGGCCCCTGCGTTCATGAGCCCAAAGGGCATCTTGTCATACATGAATGTTCCCCATGGGGTGGTGAATGTTGTCTTTTATTTGTCTTCCTCACAAACTGCTATCTGGTTATAACCAGAGTATCCATCCAACAAGGAAATTTTGTGTTCACCTACCACCCTCCATAAAATATGATCCATCTTGGGGAGGGGGTAATTTTCCTTCAAATAACACTTGTTGAGATTTCTGAAATCAACACTTAAGCATATCTCCCAACTTTTCTTCATCATAGGTACTAATTTGGGCACCCTGTTTGAATACCTCAATGGTACAATAATCTTGGCATACAACATTTTTTTTATCTCTTTCTCAATTATGGACATTAACAATGGATTAAATTGTCTAATCTTCTTTCTGAATGGATTGGAGCTAGTTTTTAGAGGGATCTTGTGCTGGACGATGTCAGTATCAAATGTCTTCAAATCTTCATAGGACCATGCAAAAATATCAACAAACATTTTAATAAAGCTGACATACCTATATTTTTGTTTTGTAGCCAATGCTTTGGACAACTTGATGATCTTGGGATTCTCAGTGGTCCCAATATTGCACTCTGTCACCTCCTCTTCTTGATTCTTCATAGCAGTTCTTTTGTAAACATCATTGTTGTCGAACAATCTTTCCAATGGTACTAGTCCTCTTGGAATGTAATTGGTTTTCATATCCACAATATCATGACCAACCACTGTCTTCAGCAGATGAAAATATTGTTGATCTTCTAATTTATCATTTTCATCTTCCTGACTTTCTTGATCAATTAAGATATTGGAGAATTCATCAATGGTGTGAAGAAATCTCTGCAACTCTAAATCATCACGAAAGACTTGCCAGTGATTTATGTTGTCTGGTATGGATGTTCCATGTTTGATTTCCACCTGATATTTAATATTTGGGCCAATGGGAGGCATGAACGTGCTGGAAGCTAAGGCCATAGAATCAACTTTCTAATTCTATTCTCTGGGAATGAAAGAGAGGTTAAATGCTAGAAACAAATTATCGATCCGGTCCCATACCTTGTTCTTGTACTGCTTGATCCTCTATTGATTAGCTTAATAGTTATTCCTCACTTGATTGATGACCAACTCAGAATCCCCAAAAATTTCTAAACAACCAATGGCCATGTCTTTGGCATCCCTCAATCCCAATACCAGAGCTTCATATTCAGCTATATTGTTAGTAGTCTCAAACTCCAGCTTATAAGAGAGGGTTATTACTTATTCAGAAGGGGAAATGAGGAGAATACCTGCACCAGATCCTTATTTTGATGAAGATCCATTGAAATACATCTTCCACATCTTTTTTTGTTGTCCAGTAATTGGCTGATATTTGCGTTGGATGACTGATATTTCAAGTTCATCATCATTTAAATGAAAAAGAGATGAACCCATCCCATCCTCAACATCATAAATGGGGTGATTGCTTGGTTTTTTATGATCACTGGCTATGTAGGATAACCTTACCTCTCTGTATAGCCTCTTGTGCTCACCACCAAACACAGGAATGGTGGCATATGTGAGGTCCATTTGCAGTGATCCTCCAACCTTCTTAGCCCAAGTTCTGGATAATACCATGCCAAACTTCGAGGGGATGTCGGCCACCACAATGTCCATCACTACACTCTTCATGGGTAATTGTTCTAGAGAAACCACCATATCCTTTATCAATCCCAGGCATTTTACTTTCTTAGAATCAAAGGAGTACAAGTCTTGGTAAGGCTTGGTAATCTCCAGACCTAGTTCTTCCATAACAACTTTAGGCATGACATTGTGAGAGGCTCCTGATTCCATAAGACAGTTGTGTAGGATCTTATCGTGGACATTCAAAGATATATAGAAAGGAGGAGAAGCATCAGATCCATCCTCAATATGCGGATCCATAGTTATGGATGGGTTTTCATCCTGTAGACTAATGACATCAGACGATACACTAGAAGGAGTTGGTTGCTAAACTTTCATGATGGATTTCTTGAAAGGTTCATTTTTTAACAATTCTATCAAAGGGACAAGAATCTTGATTTTGCTCAGCTCATGTTCAAAGCTGGAAGGGGTTGGTGGCTTATCAACTTCCTTTGTTTCAGGGGCAAGAAGTATTGGTAGTGGATGTGACTGAGTTTTAGATGGAATACCTTTATTCAGATTTGTCTTGGGAGGGGTTCTGTTTGTTTTCCTTGATTAGAGGTGGTGGCTTTGGAAGCTCTATTTCTCATCCTCAAATCATATTTGTTCTTGGGTTGACCTTGAATAACTCCCTCTTCCCCTATTTGATTATCAAATTGATTTGACAATTGTGCTACCTCATATTCTTGTTGTGTTAAGTGACTGGTATAATAATCTGTCTCATTGAAAACCATAGAATTATCATCCACAACATCATTGTCTACATCTATCTCCTCAATCAAATTGTTTTGGAAAGGGGGAACTACCCTTTGATCATCAGTATTTCTCCTTTCTCTCTGCATTACTTAAGGAGCATCATTAGGCCTTCTGAATTGATTCTAATTTATGTTACCAGCCCCTTGAAAATTTTTGTTTGGTTGTTTGGATTCCCATTTCAGCTTAGCTATCTTAGAAGTCATATCCTTCAAAGTCTTGGTTATTTCATCAAGTTCTGGATCATATGTGGATGATTTAGAGGAGGCAGGGGCATCCTCTCTCTATTTTTCCTTCTCTTTATTAGATCTAGTCTTCAATCTGTCTAATGCCAAAATATTAGATTCAACCTCAATGGTTTCTTCCTGCATGGACAATAGTGTGGTTGATATTCTCTCTATCAGGAGGAGGGAGAACTCTGCATCAAATTCATTAGCATAAGTGATCTTGGAAGAGGMTTTAGTTGGTTTTATTTCATCTGGGATTCTACCATACATTTTATTGAATCTCTTGGTGAAGTCTGAAATAGATTCACCATTCTTTCTCTTTAGAGCCCCAAATTCAGTGATGTAATAGAGATAATCTCTCCTATCTCCCCATTTCTTTATAAAATCTTCATCTAACGCCTCAATATATGCAATGGAGGCCGGAGGAATACTTTTGAACCATTTTTTGACCTCCCCATCCAAACTCTGTACAAACAACCTCATCCACACATCTCAATAATCAATGTTAAAGTTGTCTGCAAAATTGTAAAAGGATACCAGATGTTCTTAGGCAGTTATTTCACCTTCCCCATTATATCTTGGCAGATATTTCATGTAATCTATGGTTGGGAGTGCGTGAAAAACTATAGGTAGCACTAAGGGCGCATATCTGGCAGTAATTATGACATCCATCCTATTAATGACCATGGCTTGAACAATAGGAATCTGTAAATTTATGGGAGATACAGGACTGGATGCAAGACTGGATGTTGAAGTGGAATCAGGAGTAGGATATGTATAAGACCTTTTGGAATTATTATTCTTAGGGATATCAAATTCAAGTTGCTCGTGATGATGGTTTGAAGTATTCTCTTGGTGTGTAGCTTTTCCCTTGAGGGGGGAAGCGTATCTCTGAGCTACAGTGGATTTCCTTAGTTTCCTTTCTAAATCAGAGCCTACTGTGTTATTCTCATGGTTAGAATCAACCTTCTTTGCTTTGATATTTTCAAATTTGGATTTGTTGAATCCCTTTTTGGGTGCCAGTATTTCTTCTTTAGATTTTACTCAGTGAAGTCGCCAGGTGAAAGATGGCAGTCTGTCTGTGTCTGATTTGTGTTCACCATCAAAGATCAGAGCTGATCAATTGTCATTCTCTCAGGGAAATATATTTCGTTACTCCGTTCCCCGGCAACAACACCAGAAGATGTTGGTCCTAAGGTCTGCACCTGACTTCTAAAGGGAAAATCTAGTCCACCTATCAGTTTAGAATGATTACTTATTTAAATTTTTGTTGGTTGGTCAGAGGGTTATTCTATCAAGACAAAGGAAAGGTTGGGTTGGAAGAAATTTATGGATGAGGGCCCTCCTTGGTTGGTGGAACACTAATGACAGACCAGTGAATAATAGAAAACAAAGGGAAACAACAAACTATTCAATGAATAATCTGTTGCAAGAATTTCAATACATAAAATATCATTTCAAGACATCAAACATGTATCAAAAAATAATAACTCCCATAGGTTGTAGAAAACAAATCTTCACCCAAAGCATTAGTTGTTTGATAGATTGTGTATCAGTAAAAACAAGTCATACAATAGCTGAAAGGAAATGAAATGTACGTTGCACAAATAAAAAATTGTATTCAAGATAAGAATAACAACACATGAAGAGTTGAATGAAACACTGTCATCAAAGTATGTTCACTAGGTATATATATTTAATCCATGCATAAAATGGGTCCAACCGGTCTATTGTATTGCTATTCCTTCCTCAAAAAATATGACCCTTACAATATCCAAAAACTAATTATTTATAAGAGTTGCAGAGGCTCTCGTCCTTATGGGACTTAGACCTCAATTTAGGGAACCGTTTGTAAATAAAATAATTAACTTCACTAAGACACTGGACTTAATCAATAAGAGTGGTTCTTATCACACACAGAACACCACTCTTGCATCTAATCTAGGAAAATGCTGGACTTAATCAAATAAAAATACTACTGTCTCTGTGAAAAAACTGATACATGTGTTGGAGGAACTGAGTGGCCGAAAATAGGCCTCAGAGTGACAGAGAAGAGATCTGTGTTGAACGATGACATGTCTGTGAGCTGTTGGAGGCCACTAGAGATAACCAGCTGCATGAGCATAGCTTGCTGCAGTGTTTCTGGAACTAATCTGGATCGACTTGTGACTGAGACTTAGCTCTTTGTCTATGCCTGAGCTTTCAAAAGCCAAGCACACCCTGTATTGACCCCATCAACTGCCATCTATACCTATGAAATAGGTTCACTGGAATAGTTGTCAGCCCATCGAACATGAGGGGAGATGTGGAAGTGAGCATCCAATCAAGAGATGGGATGAATGGACGCGAGGGTAGATGACGTGCGAAGACAGATGTCAAAGTGAGAGGAGGTGTGAATATGATGGAGGTATCGAGAGTATGGGTTTGGCGATGTGTAGTGAATAACATGTGGTGAAAGGAGAGAGGGGGCAGTATTGAAACACAACCTGGGAGGAACTCGGAGGGGGTGGCGGGTAGGTGGTAAGAGGATTAGAGAAGGGGGGGTCAAAGTTCTTGAGGAGCCGCCATGTTAGGTAGGGCCCACAGTGGGAAAACTACTTACTTGGACCCCCCCCCACCGTTAAAGGTAGAATGGTTGGGGGGGTCCAAGTTGTGACAAGGACCATTGATTTGGAGAGGTGGGCCATCGCCGATGGAGATCAACGCGGGGTTAATAGAGGACAAGTTTCGGGCAGTGAGAGGAGCGATATTAGTGAGTGGTATGAGAGGAGGTGATGCAGAGATGTGATGTCATTCAAGCACGTGATTGCGATAGCTGTTGAGGGTGGTTTGGATCCAAACTTTCTTGGGCCCACAATCCACCACAAGATGCCAC
>SNQJ01S0220248.1:0-15146 GCA_010110895.2 Picea sitchensis | reverse complement strand
CAAAACCCATGGATACAAGCTTGCTAGGGCACCCCGTTAATCCCCCCAACAATGGTCAAGTGGGTTAGTGTAAGATCCAAGCAGTTTTCAGAAATGTAAGGAACCTGATGCATATATATGAAAGTTATAATGATCAAACATGACACATACCATGATACCTGGACCAATTACCTCATGGAGCAAGAGTCTTCTCTGATGGAAGTCCAAGTCGATGGTGATGGATGATGCTGCTACTGACAGGACAAATCTAGTGAAGAAGAAGAAGGATGGGTCCTCCAGGGCCATGGTCAGGTCAATCCTGCTCTCGGTACTCCATGTCTAGGACCTGTGGGCCTCGAGACATGATCTCCTAGCTATCCCTAGAAAACAGGGATAACAAGAACCATGCTCCAAAAGCTTGGTTATGACCATGCAAAGCCTTTTTTAGTTTACATACATAATCCTGATTTTCTGTCAACTTAAATCCTTCAAGTTGTTCTAAATAGACTTCTTCCTTTAAGGTTCCATTTAGAAATGCTGACTTGACATCCATTTGATAGATTTTGAAGTTTTTGAAGCATGCAAATGGAAAAAACATTTTGATAGCTTCTAATCTTTCCACTGGGGAAAATGTCTCGTCAAAGCCAATTCCTTCAACTTGGGCATATCCCTTGCATACTAATTTGGATTTATTCTTTATAATTTGTCCATTTTCATTAAGTTTATTCTTGAAAATCCATTTGTTCCCTACCACCTTTTTTTTCTTTTGGTCTTGGGATCAATTCCTAGGTCTGATTTTTCTCTATTTCGTCAAGTTCTTCATTCATTTATTTTATCTAATATTCATTCTTGATGGCTTCTGAAAATGAGTTGGGTTATACTAGAGAAAGAATCGTCTTCTCTGATTCAAATGTAAGTTTTGTTCTAGCTTATACTCCTGCACTTTTATCCCCTATGATTTGGCTTTCAGGGTGATTCTTTTGAATTATTTTTTATGGAGGTTTTGGCAAGGGTTTTTCTTCCTCATCCCTTTCTTCATCAGTTTGTGGCTCATTCTCTTGTAGTTATTCAACATCTTCTTCATTTTTTGACTCACTATCTTCTTCATTGTCACTAGTTCTTTTACATTCATCAATTTTTTTATTTATCTTGAGATTTGATTTTTCTTATTTTTAGATCATCTACTTTTACATTTTCACTTCCTACTATTTTGTGCAATATTAGATTATAGCATCTGTAAGCATTTTTGTTGGGTGAGTAACCAAGAAATATCCCTTTGTCTGATTTGGAATCAAATTTTCCTAGGTTATAATCATCCCTCTTAATATAACATTTGCTCCAAAATACTCTGAAGTGTTTGATTGATGTTGGTATGCCAAACCATGGCTCATAAGGTGTCTTGTCATGGTTAACTATAATTTTTTCTTGGTTGATTATGTGAACTATTGTATATACTGTGTCTCTCCAAAAATTATCTAGAAGTTTGCCTTCATTCAACATTGTTCTTGAAGCCTCTTTAACAATTCTTTTTTTCCTTTCAACAACTCCATTCTGTTGAGGAGTTTGGAGCTGAAAATTGTCTCTTGATTCCAGGATCTTCACAAAACTTATTGAATTCTTTAGAGGTAAATTCCCCTCCATTGTCTGATCTCAGACATTTGATCTTGAGATATGTCTCATTCTCCACATAAGCTTTGAATTCCTTAAACTTTTCAAATGCCTCTGATTTTTCCTTGAGGAAGTATATGCAGGTCATCCTTGTATAGTCATCAATAATCAACATGAAGCAATGTTCCCCTTGTATAATTCTAGTCATAGTAGGTCCATAGAGGTAAGTTTGAACAAGCTCCAAGGGTCTTGATGTATGGTATTATTTTGTCTTGAATCTGACTCTCATCTGCTTCCCAAGTTGACAATGCTTACAAACAGGTTTTGAAGGTTTTATAACCTTTGACATGTCCTTCACTACTTCCTTTCTACTGGATTTGATCAGATTTTCAAAGCTCAAGTGTTCCATTCTTTTGTGCCACAACCAACTTTCATCTACTTGAATCATGTAGCATTCTTATTTTTCTTCAATATCTAAAATATATACATTACATGAAGTTCTTGGTGAAATAACTACTAATTTCCATGATCCTTCCTTCTTGATTTCACATTTTTGGGAATAAAAAATGAGTATATGTCCTTGATCACAAGTTTGGCTTACACTTAGAAGATTAGGCTTCATATTTTCAACTAGTAGCACATTTTCTACTTTATGTTTCTTGTTTCCCAAAGTGACTATGCCTTTCCCAAGTATTTTGGTAGTCACATTATCTCCAAATGTGACACTTCCTTTCTTCTTCTTTGTCAAATTGAGAAATTTTATTTAATCTCCTGTTATATGCTTTGAGCATCCACTATCAATATACCATGGACACTTTTTATTCTTGGCATACATGGCTACTTTACATTCTGTTACCTTTTCTTCCACATGTTTTTCTTTCCATATCTTTTTATATTTATTGTTGGGAATGATTTTCTTCAAGGATTGCGTTGGAAATCTACATTCACTGGCTTTATGACCATAATTTTTGCACTTGTGACATTCAACATTGTAATATTGTAAAGGAGAGAATGAATTATAGTTTCCTTTCTCTACATTATTCTTGTTGTTCTTATATCTTTGGACATTTTTAGGATTTTACTTTATATAGGCTTTACAATGTATTGTTTTGTGTCCAAAATTATTGCAAGACTAGCAATATACAAGGAAGATATGTTGATATATATTAGAGGGAGTCCTTCTGGTCATTGTATTCTTTTTGTCTTCTTTTTATTTTGTAGGGGGTGTTGATTTATGTTTATTAGGAACAGTTTTTAATGGTACCATCTTCCCCTTGTTATCTTCCCTTTTTAAGGGGCTTCTAAGAGCATTTGCATAAATGATTGGTTGTTTTTCAGTATTTTGTTTTGCAAAGTTTAAATCTTGATCATATCTGATTCATGTATCATCATTTGGTTATATTTGAATATTAAGAATGTCATTCAATGGTTTTGAACTATTTTCAAATATAGATTGGTTGTTTCCTTTCTCAAGTTCCCTCTTTAGTTGAACAATTTCAATCTCTAGCTTCTTACAGTCTTGTTGTTTTTCATTTATTTGTTTATTCAAGACTTCCTCATTTCTCTTGGCTTCTTGGAGTTGAGTATTCAAGTCAATGATGAGTTTCTCTGATTCTTTGATGTTTTTTGAAACTTCATTTTCTCTTAATTGTTGTGCTTCTTCAAATTCTAGCAGTTGTCCCCTTAGTAACTTGTTCTTCTTTTTATACTTTCTAAGTTCATTCAAGGCATTGATTAGTTCTTCTTCTAAGTATACTTCTCCTTAAACCTAAAATTTTTCCTCAATCTCAAAAGCACTTTTAGAAATATTATCTTGGGTTTCTATACCCATAAATAGATGTTCTGACTCTTCATCTTCACTCATGTCAAATGAACTATTGTCTTCTTTGGAGTAGAAGTTTTTCTTTTTCTTGTAGAAATTATTTTTGTATTGGGTTTTATCCTTTTTATGGTCTTTCTGATTGTAAGCTTCTTCATCATAATTATCCTCTTGTTTGGGATAGGGACATTTGTTAGCAAAGTTTCCAATTTTTCCATACTTGTAACATTTGAAAGGTAACTTCCCTTTGTATTTTCTAGAGCCTTTATTGCGTTTCCTTATAAAGTTGGATTCTTCTTCATTTGATATGTATGAGTGATTTTCATTTGGCACATGCTCATGGTTCTTCTTTGTTTTTGATGCCTTGAAGGATGTTTTCCCTTTAGATGGTTTTTCTTGCCTTGTTCTCATGTCATAGGCTATGAGGATCACATGGAGTTCATCCATTGTAAGGTTGTCAAGGTCTTCTCTATATTCCAAGGTAGATAACTTGGCATCATATNATGCCTTGAAGGATGTTTTCCCTTTAGATGGTTTTTCTTGCCTTGTTCTCATGTCATAGGCTATGAGGATCACATGGAGTTCATCCATTGTAAGGTTGTCAAGGTCTTCTCTATATTCCAAGGTAGATAACTTGGCATCATATCTCATTGGTAATGATATCAACACCTCTTGTAAAATAATCTTGTCTTTTATCTCTTCTCCCAATGCTCTGATTGAATTGAGTATTTCATCTACTCTTTGAAAATATTCTACAATGTTTTCTTCCTCTTTCATCTTCAGAATCTCAAAATTCCCTCTGTATGTTTGGATTTTTTCTTGCTTAACTTTTCCATATCCTTCATAGATGATTTTAAGTTTGTCCCAAATTTATTTTGTTGATTTACAATGCATCACTTTTACAAATATGGGGTTTGCTAATCCACTCATAATTGCATTAACAACTCTTGAATTATCATTGCATAGTTTCTTTGCAGCAAAATCTGAAGGTGCAGTAGTTGGTGCAGCATAACCATTTACCATAGATAGTCAAACATCAAATCCAAGAGACATAAGATAAATTTCCATCCTTATACTTAAAAATGCATAATCATTTCCTTTGAACAATGGTGCTCTGTTGGAGGACATTCCTTATTGATTATCCATTAAATCTCTCAAAAATTGTTCAAGTAGTTATACTATGGTGAAGGAACCCGTTCTGATACCAATTGTTGAAATATTGACCAATACTGAGAGGGGGGGGTGAATCAGTATTGCTTCTTTTTGAATATTTTTAATAATAATTAATTATTAAACTTATTAATCACATCAATTGATCAACAATAATGTATTGAAAATAGAAATTAAATATAGCAATAACAAAAGCACAAGTTACAATGTGTAAGAGACACCAATCTCTCTTCTTTTGAGCACCAACTCAAGGAGACACCAATCCCTTATTTAGAGAACCAACTCTAGGAATCACCAACTCCCTATTTTCAAGCACCAACTTGAGGAAGCACTAACTCCCTTGTTTTCAAGAACCAACTTGAGGAAGCACCAACTCCCTTGTTTTCAAGCACCAACTTGAGGAAACACCAACTCCCTTGTTTCAGGATTCAACATGTAGATGACTCCAATATTCCCTTGCTCCTCCTTTCCACCCTCACTTCATGTGTATGTTCTAGGTTTCATATACTTCCTTGGACTCTACTTCTACTTTTTATCTTATGAATTAGACCACATAGACACTTTCCTTCCATTATACCTTTATGTTTGTATAATAATCCAATAGGTATGAATTTGAAACATCGTGTCCCTTTGTATGAACCAATGCACCTCTACATTTAATTTAGTATTAATGCTAACATTTTTTCATTAAAAAAATTGTCTTTAATTGAAAAATAACTTCAAATCCCTTGTAAGTTGTTCATCATTGATGGAATATCTCGGTGCTAAAAAATTAAAAGTGTTTACTGTTGTTGTAACATTTCCTTGAACAAATCCTGATCCTGAGGTAATAATTATCTTTAGTCATATTTTTAGCCTTTATGAGTCGATATAACTTATGGATTAACTCTTCTTATTTGTGTCTCACATTTCCATATTGATCCAATGATCTACGATCAATCTTCATTGTCCATTGCCGATCAATAGAATTTATGATTTCATTGCCTGTTGACCTCAGGCATCCAATAATTGTTCCTCTACAGTTACTCTGGTCATATTGTGTTTGTTGGATCATTGAAGATCAATATGTATGATCTATAAATAGGACGTGTATGGACTATCCATCTCACCGACATGGAATTCTCTATTTAAAACAATTATAACTCTGGTTATTTATATGATGGGAAATTATCGACTACTCAAGCCACACGTCGAGTTGGAAAATAAAATAGAGTTGAACACCCAAAAGTTGAAATGGGAAAAATGAGTCGGCCAAAATGCAATTCGGTTTTGAGGAAAAATAAGTTGACCAAAGTCAAGTCAGAAAATAAAATAGAGTCGACCACCTAGAAGTCAAAATGGGAAAAAACGAGTCGGCCAAAATGCAAGTCGGTTTGAGGCAAAGTGAGTCGACTAAATTCAAGTCGACCAAGATTCAATAAATGAAATTCTAAGTCGAAGGAAATTCAATTCGAAATTATCCAAGTCGAAGTTGAAGGCAATGTAAGTCAAAGTTATCCAGGTCGAATTTGAAGGCAATGTAAGTCGAAGTCGAAGGCAATGCTTGTCAAAGTTATTCAAGTCGTAGATCAATATGTTTAATAAAGACTATCATAATAGACCCTTTTACACATTTTATTGAGCACCAGACTTTGATCTTTCCCCCTTTTTGAAATCAGTGTCAACTTCATAACATTATGTCCAATATTGAGCATATTGATCTCCTTTGACATCAATTCCAACAACATGTCCAACACTCGAATGCACTAGTATGGATTCGCCTCTATTCATTACCTTAGGAGTTATGGTTAGAATAAATTCTAGCAGGTATTGGCAACACCATTGAGGTTTATGTTAAGGCATCGGAGGCTACCCGACAAAGAAGGAACAACTCATACGCATGCATATGTGTTTATCTAAATATCTCAAAACCCCTTCCAGGTTCCATTTCCCTAGAGTATAAGGATGAGGAATGGTCTCAGACCATAGATTACAAGCACATACCCTTCTGATGTAGGAAGTGCAATGAACACAAATATATTTTCAGGGAATGTCCACTCAATGCTTCAAACAAGGCTAAATCCCCTGAAGTGGACAATCCCAAAGAGGAATTTACGCAAGTCACAAGAAAACATCATCAATCAACCAAGAACAAGGTGCCATCAATGAAAAAGGGCCCTTCAACTAGTAACTCTTTCTATGCCCTCCATCAGGCTCTGGAGTATCTTGCTGAGTTGAAAGATCCTTCCCTTGAAGGGCCAAACTAAGGGAACTACAAGGGAAAATCCATGTAAACTATAGATCTGGAACATATGCCTACAAATATTACCTCAAGGACCATGGAAGGTGCAGATCTAGAGGTGGAGAATGGGGATATAGAAATGGATCTAGACTACCAAGAACTAGAAGGAGTGAATATGGTACATCTAGATCAGACATACCAGAAACAATAACTTTACTCTATCCCTCCAGATCAACTGTGCAAGGTACACAAAGTTTTCCTCAATTATTCTACGGGCACCTCGACTAGATCCAAATATAGCCTAGGCATTCTCCGAGGTCATCCAAAAGATCAACACAAACCATTGAAGGATGAAAAAAAGAGAGGACAGAAGTATACCCAACAACTAATACAATATATTGGGCACTTTATGGTTAATTGTGGCCAGATTCAGCTAATCTCAAATAGATTTCCACCTCTTCCACCCCCTTTCTCATCATGAAGATAATCTCACGGAACATCCATGGACTTAAGGGTCGTAGTAAGTTGTAACTTCTATACGATCAGATCATGGAACAACAACCTGATATTCTATTTCTTTAAGAAATGAAATGCATCGGGGAGGAGGCTGATCAAATCTTCACTCGTTGTTGGAAACTTTCTCAGTTTATGGGAGTAGATGCAAAAGGTTCAGATAGAAGTTTATTTGTTCTTTGGAATCTAGACTCTTTCCTCCTAGAACACTTTTCACCTCCAAATGGACCATTTGAGAAGAATTTAGGGTCATAGTATCCAACAAACTGGGTTTTCTGACCAATTTCTATGGACCTGTAACTTAGGGAGAGAATCTACCTTTTTGGCACAAAATAGAGTGTATTGGGAACCTCATTGGCCATCAACATTGGATACTTGTGGGAGACTTCAACATGGTTTTCAATTTGGAAGAGAAAGCAAGGGGATTTGAAGACTAGACAATGATAGAAATCACTTCCAAACCTTGATTGATGATCTGAGGCTTATTGACTTAGAAACCCCCAATGATATTTTCACTTGGATGAACCATAGATTAGGTCCCCAATAGATCTCTTGTTTCCTAGATCGATTTCTCATTTCAGATCCACTCATGTTGGAAGGGATTTCCCTTGCTGCCAAAATCCTTGACGTCTCTGGTTCTAATCTGGGGTGAAAACTGTTTAGATAAGAAAAAATATGGCTTACCTGCCCAGAATTCCATTCATTGGCCAAGTTTTCATGGGAAGAGGCTTCCATACATCATGGAAATCTTATGTTTATATTTCAACAAAAATTAAAGAACTTCAAGCAGTTCCTTAAGATTTGGAACAAATCCACCTTCGGAAACATTTTCAAGGACCAAATACTTTTAGATCAAAAAATGAAACGACTCCAGCATCAAATCATAGATCGGGGTTTCTCTGAACAACTCAAGGGGCAAGAGGAGCAGCTCAAAAAATAGGTGGATGACAGACGCACTCAGGAAGAAATCCTCTGGAGGAAAAACTACAGGATCCAATGGCTCAAGGAGGGAGAAAGGAACACTAAATTATTTCATCTTTCGATGCTTCAACACCGGCATACTAACCATATCTCCCAATTAGTATCAGAATAGGGTAAAGTTATCCAAACCCATGAGGACTTAGAGAAAGAACTTGTAACCTATTATCATAATCTCTTATCATAACCTCCAGGGGATAGAACAACTGTCATTAAAAGAATCACTCAACATATCCCAACAATTATAACCATGGAGCAAAATGAATCCCTTCAACGGTTGATCACACTTGAAGAAGTGGATCAAGCACTCCATGTCACCCCTCTCTAAAAATATCTAGGTCCTAACAGATTCACAATGGACTTATTCCATCACTGTTGACCTATGATAAGAGAAGAGGTCTGGCAAATTATTAAGGATTCCAGACAATCTGGTCAAGTGCTACCGACCCTCAATGCAACCTTTATAACTCTCACCCCCAATGAGGAATTTGTTACACTTATGAAGCAGTTCGTGCCTATATCATTATGCAACGTCATCTACAAACTACTCACAAATGTTATCACCCAAAAACTCAAGATTGTCCTTCCCTTCATAATCTCTCATGAACAATCAAGGTATGTTGAAGGCCGACAAATTCTAGACCGTGTCATACTAGCACATGAAGTCATCCATTCTTTACAAACCTCTGGCCCTCTAGGTATGCTTATAAAGCTATATCTTTCAAAATATTTTGATAAGTTAAGATGGAATTATATCAAGTCCACCCTTCTGGCCTTTGTTTTTTCTTCTACCTGGGTGGATTGGATTATTAACCTTACGTCCTCTGCTTTCTTTTCTATCTTGATCAATGAGGTTCCATATTTCCCCTTCTCACCCTTGAGGGGAATTCACCAAGGGGATCCTCTATCTCACTTTATTTTCATCATTATGGTGGAAGGCCTGAGTACATCCATTAAGGCAGAAATTGTTGACAAATCCTTATCAGGGTTCTCCCTTCATGGTATAAACCCGCCAATCTCCCACATCTAGTTTGTATACGACACTTTGATGATGGGCTCCCTGACTGTCCGTGAATCCCTCCGCATCCTTGCTATCCTCCAAGACTTTTGTGAGGCTTCTAGTATGGACATCAACAAAGATAAATCTCAAGTCTTCTTTTTCAATACCCCCCAACCATTGTAGCTTCACATCACCCATATCCTTGGCTTCAATAGAAGATCCCTTCCATAAAAATACCTTGGCTTTCTTCTCATTGATAAATCACTCCAGAACAGCTCCTGGGAAAACCTCCTTTCCTCCCTGGAAAAAATACTCTCTTCCTGGACTTTTTGTTATTTGAATCTCCCAGGCCACCTCATCCTCCTCAAATCTGTGCTCTAAGCTCTTCCCATCTACTCCTTATTTTCTCTGGCGGCTCCAGGTTTTGTCCTCACTTTCATAAAAAAATTGCAAAGAAAATTTCTATGGCAGGGTGCCAAAGATGGTCATAAATGGGCCAGGGGTGATTTTAAGAACCCCCCCTAAATTTATATGTATAATAAATTGGCAAATCCCCATGATACATAGGAAAAATTGAAGTCTATTTTATCAATAATATATATATATATATATGTGTGTGTGTGTGTGTGTGTGTGTGTGTGTGTGTGTGTGTGTGTGTGAATCTTTTAGTCAATTATACAATCTTGTAAAATCTTAGCGAATCTTTCACTGAATTATAAAACCTTGTAAATTCTTGGTGATTTTTTTGATAAAATATAAAACCATGCATAATACTACGAAAATGTATTCATTAAGTTGTTAGGTTGACTACTGATTAGATAATCATGTTGCTATGCAATACATTCTTTGTAGTGTAACCCTCTACCAACAGTTCTTCATTGTTCAATATATCCATATCAACAAAGATCAACGACATGACAATAGGGTTCCAAGGTATATATTACAGTCTAGAACCCCCCTGATATTGTAATATTATTGAAAACCCTGGACTTCTGAAGATGACACAGTTTTGTTGCAATGATGATATCGAAAAATTATAAATTATTTTCTTATTGATCCTTGGCATACAATATATGCTTGTATTGAGAGAGGTCCTAAAATGTTACATTTAGTCAGGACTTCATGGAACATTTATTGTGTTTAATAAATATCTTTGTTTGTGCTAATGATTCTAGAAGAATTGGGAATGCATCAATGCATTTGCTTTGTGTTTACATAAGAAACTCATGAGTTCTTGATTCAAAAAGAAATTCATTAATGCAATGATATTCCATGTTTAACTTCTTTTCTTCATCTTTAGTAAGTATAAGAGATCGTAATCCTGATTTTGGAATGGAATTTACATTAGTTCTGCTATGCATCACCATAAATATTTTGTTGGGAAAATCAATGGAAGTGTTATATGTGAGATCTTTCAAGTGAAACTAAACGTTTAACTGGAGCATGCATATTATATTATGTACCCTCTTTGTAAGAACTTTGAAACTACTTGCTAACTATGATTATGTCTCTAAAATTTATAGTTTGGAAAAAATTATCTAAATCACCACTTCTTGAAAATTTTGAAGTGTTAGTTATTTTTTATAAAAAAAAAATGAAAATGGTTAATTGTTAATTTTTTTTTGTATATCTGTGAAATTTTATAGATTTTTATTTTCATTTAGAAAATATAAAATTCAAAATTGTTATAACAATGTATTAGTTTCACATGGAATTGGATTTAGGTGTGAAAGATAATACTCCTCTCAATCAAGTCAAGCTAACATATATATTAAAAAGAGAAATAGGAAAAAACTAAATAGTTTATCAAAAACACTTTTAAAGGGGTAGGTTTTTTACATGGATAGGTTTGTTTGTTGATAGCTTCATTGTAGAAATATAATGAAATGTAGTCATGTTGATAGTGAAATCTAAATTAATTATAATTATTATTTATTCTCACATTATCATCAATATGTTTTCCATTAATATTATTGTGGGTATATAATACTCATTCTTGTCTTAGTGGTGGAAGATGTGTCCATTAATGGTTAAGAACATGTGTTTCCTCCTAAGAGGTCACAAGTTCAAATCTAGAGGGGGTTCCTTGTCCGACAAGAAAAAGGGTCCCGTACACCAATTGGTCGTGACCTTAAAAATAGATTATTATTATTATTATTATTATTAATATGTCATCTACTTATTTAAGTGGAGAAAGAAGAATAATACAATAAAAAATATCAAAAATAAGATATATGAAATTATTATTTTGATAATACAAAGATTTTAAATTGCTGATTGTACTCCTAAGTATTTAATTTAGTATCAAATTTACACCAAAATGAATATTAAATTTAGACCCGTCAAAATATCAATTTAAATATTAAATTAAATATCTAATTATATATTAAATGAACACTTAAAAAATATAATTAACATTATAAAAATTTTAATATCAAATCATAAAATAATAATATATAATTAATATTTTGAATGTTTTATTCAAAATAATATAAGTAAATTTATTCAATATGTTATTATTTTTCAAATAGTGCTTCAAGGCTTGTGAAAATATTCTTATGGGTCAGAATTGAATGCACCAACGATTGTTTCCTTCCATGTATAAACTAAAATAATTAAGTGGTCGTGTTAGAATATTTAATGCATTTTTGACAGGTATTATATTTTTGCAAAATTTGAGGATGTTGTGGAGGGATGAAATTTGACAGGTAATTTTATTTTCAGGAGGAGATCATCCCATCAAATAAGGTTATTTGTTTTCTTGAAATTCCTACCCTAGGACTCTGAACTCAAGCATGAAAATGCATTGAGAATATTAGACTACATTGCCAAGGACAATCATGTAGTTTTACAATGGATAAAATATTTTAAAATGGTCCCTAGCAGGGTAGGGATTTCAAAATGGAACAACCTATCAAATTTGATGGTTTTTACAATTTCGTTACCCATTTTCACAGTTTCAAGAAGAATGTCGGTTGTCATAAAAGCAATTCCACTGTATTTAAGGGGAAAAATCTCCCTTGTGACAATTCAAATTCCATCCATGGTCCCTAGATTAAGTAGCCTTATCTGAACTGAGAAACTTTGCAAACACCCTTATTCTCATTTTTTACCTTGTAGAAGATCATATTTCTCATGCAATCATAAATCCAAGAAACATAGAGATATTTTTTGTTGGAATCCTAAAAGGAGGCAAAGGATCTTCAGAAGAGATTGAAGTTATTTTGGCTATTCTGTCTGCAATGGCTAGAATGGATGAAGCATGCAAATTCATGGTTTCAGTAGCTTATCTGCTACAAATGGTAGTGAAGTGTTTGAAATAAAAATGTTTGAATATAAAAAGGAGTGTTTTGTATCGATTCGTTCAAAGCCAACATATCCAAATCTTGTAGATCTGAGTGTCCAACTGAATGTATGAGAATAAGTATGATTCCTCTTCTAATTTATGCATTGAAGAGTTCACGAGAGCGTGCAAAACGATATGTATTTGTTACACTTGGAAATTTATCCATGAGAACATTGTATTACATAGAAAGGAAATATGATATTATGCAATTTTTTATGAAGCTTGATTTTTCAAGGTACAAAATTTGCAAAGTTCATGCTGGCAAGTGTAGTTTGAAAGGAACTCTTTTCCTGGTTGAATCTGAATTTGTTTTCCATATCATTTATTTGATCAAGTGAGTTTCACTAAGATATGTATAGAGGTAGGAAAGGGACTTGACTCCGTGAACTCCTGCTTGCAATTCACAGTACTCTACCACTCAAACTAGCCCACCAAGCTACTTGAATCTAAATTTGTTCCCATAGCATTTATTTGATAGGATGGAAAACACAAAAGCACCCAATTAACAATTCAAGCTTTACTTAATTTGTTGAAGAACAAAACAAATATGGAGAAAAGAATTGATTATCTTGTGAAAAATGATATAATTATCCCTCTCGTTCAGATTATAAGAAAGGATGAAAATTCAATTCAGACAGAAATGACGGTGTTGGAAAGGATATTTAAATGTAAAAAATACAGAGTTCCAAGATATGCATGGTTGGCTAAGGAAACATTATTTGCAACCAATATGATATTTACAAATATGTCTCAAGAAGATAGATGCTACTTCAACTTGTGATTAGTACAATCAAGTGATAGAGGATCTGATCCACAAACAATGCATAATATAAGTTAAGTAGTGACATTTTAGGAAGCTGTGGTTTTAGAAAATTGTAGAACATGGTTTTAGAAACTGATATTGTATGAATGCTCTAACTTTTTATGAATACCAAAAATTTTAAACTAGGTAAATCCTAGAATCTCAATAGCTCAACATGTGCTTTTGGGAATTGAACATCGGTGAGGAGGATAACAATCATTTCTCCCAACCACCCAAGCTAAACCAAACAATAAAGTTGCATAGTTTATAACACTCTAAATGCAAGAAATTTATTAAGTCTATCTTATTAAATTAAATTAAATTAACTGATAGGAAATTATTCAAATAAAAATTTACTTTATGGTGGGGAAATGTTTAAAAAAAAAAGAATAATGATATATGGTGTTGCAAGCTTGAAATATTATTATGGGTATTCCTCCAAAATTGAATTGTTTCTAGTCTTGAATGTGTTAGCACTGAGAGTCACCCTCAGACTGCTATAGGATAAGCCCAGTACCTATTTGATTTAAATGATTAAAACAACTAATACTTGGTGGATCAACAAGAAAATAGTAAAATGGAGGGCATCAGACTGCTTGCAAATACATTCTATTGGGCATGGAGTCATAACACTCTGCAGATCACAAGAAATCAATCTGCCTACCAGACAAAAGGCTTATGCAAATATGGATAGAAGAATAGAATATAAACAAAGAGAAGAATATCCACATAACATATATCCTTTTTGTAATATAGATTAAAGAGTGCTTGAACAATAATCTATGATTAACAAGTAATTACCACAAATCCTTTGTAGCTCATGAATTCATTAACCAAAGGCAGTTTTTGACCTTCAAAATATGTCAATATTACTCAAGCAAGATGATAAGAAATAATGGAAACAAGAGAAAAAAAAAATCGGGTATCACAACCTTCATGTATCCCTAATGGAAGAAATGCCTACAACACATGCCCTTAGGCTTACAAATGAGAAAATCAACTGATCCTATAGCTCTTTCCTCTCTTGGAACATGAATCCAACCCTTTTCTCATCAAAACCCTTTCATTTATAGTTAACAATCGCTATCTAACCTAAGGCGGTCGAAATCTCTCTATGGCTATAGGCAAACCACAACAGACGGAAATGACTACAAAAATCAACTCTATTCTCAAGTGTGCTATATAATCAAATATGCTAGCAAGACAAAATAAAAGGCCTATCTCGTCCAGATGTTCGATGAAGTCCACCATTGAGCACTTGACCCAAAGCAATATACCTACAACTAGTCCTCAACAACCAAGCAATGCAAACATATGGTGATAATATATGATGTTAGCACATTCAATAGAATAATCCATTAACATTCATAGCAAATATGCCCATGGAATAATAATTCAAATATTTGCAAGATATCAATTGGACAAGAAAAGAGTATTTATATTAAGATATAATCAACATAAGTGAATAAGTTATAGACTTTCGTGTTGGCATGGTTCGAAACCAAAAAACTAAGTTCCTTCCAATTGGACCTCCACCCCTTCAATCCTCCACCAAAGGCAAGCTCATGTAAGAGAGACAATGGAGTTCTCACTCAATAAGGGAAGAGCATGGGGGTCGAACAATGTGTTTAGACTTAAAGGATAAAGGGATGCAAACTCAATATGAAGTGAATAATTCCTCCAGAGTAACTTTGCTCTCAAAGTTGAATT
>SNQJ01S0220247.1:0-15146 GCA_010110895.2 Picea sitchensis | reverse complement strand
TATTGCCATATTTCCAACATACATTGTTTTCAACATGCAGACAAGGAAACAGTGTGTCCATCTGAGATACCAATACCAGGACGTCGCAGGGGTGCTCAGGTTGCAGTAGATCTGGGGGTACTAGTGATAGGTCTCCAAGAGGTTGAAAGAAACCTTCAAGGCATTAAGATGGGCATTCCTCCTCTATGGAGGAGAGAAGTTCCTTTACATCTACAAAGACACACTGTGGGGGCGCCCGAGAATGTTAATTCTCTACTGAGACAAGTAGTGCATGCAGTGATATGTTATTCTCAGCATAATATAGTGCAGAGATATTAGAGTCTCTCTGGAGATTGTATATTTTGTATGACTTGTCGGACGATGTTGTATGGGTATAAGGACCCAAAATTTTGCTCTTTCAATTTTTTTTTTGATGTAATCAAAACATTTCCAGTCGCGCTATGTATATATATACAGTTCCGAGTTTTTACAGTGCCAGAAGATTTGTAAATGATGATGTCTTTAATGTGATGTGTTTTAATTTACATGTGATGTACAATTTGTTTTCCTTCATGAAACCTTATCTATGGGCGAGATACCGATCCATGATGTAATTAGCTAACGAATCCGAAACATTGTTGAGTTCTCTTAGAATATGTTTGTATACGATGTTTTCAAATATTCGTTCAAGACGACGAGCTTGTAGGTGGAGACGTAGTAGGATAGGATTATGAATAGCGTAGATACGATTGAGTTGACAGACCATGAGTTGGGAGTCTACGTTAACAATGATATGAGAGATACCTAGGGAGGAGGCTTGGGTCCAAAGTCCGATGACAGCATGATATTCTGCCATGTTATTAGTCATTGGTCGTAGGAAAATACCTCCTGAACTCACCAACTCGTCAGATTGGTAAATGACCCATGTTGCCAAAGCAATGTTCCGGGTGTGTCGACTAGCGCCATACACAAACCCAACAAAGATAGGAAAGGAAGACATCATCTATGCATGAAAACACAAGGCACAATTATGAGTGGCAAAGGTAAAGACTCGAGCACGCGAAAGAAACAGACACACCAAACTAAAATACAATAATTTACAAATTACACATGCTAGGTGATCTAGGCATAGTACTTCTTAAGGTAAAGCCCATTTCGGGGCTTGCCTAGGGAGATTCCATCATAATCGACTAACTCGTAGGTGCCTCTGTGTAGAACACGTTTCACAATGTAAGGTCCATGCCACAGAGTTTCTAACTTACCTGTCCCTAGTTTGTCATGAGCCTAGTCATAGACGAGGACTAAGTCTCCTTCTGAAAATGTCCAAGGATGGATGGATTTTTCGTACTTATTTTTTATCCATTTCTGATGTGCCTCGTTAACGAGAGCGGCATCACGACGTGTTTCGTCCAGTTTGGTCAGATATAAGAAACATTCTTCTTCGACAAAAGTATGGGGTAGGAGTTCTACTTTAAGTTTCAGAGATGGAATCTCACACTCAATTGGTAAAACAACTTCGATGCCATACACTAACTAGAAAGGAGTGAACCCAGTTGCGGTTTTCACTGAAGTACGATAATCCCAGAGAGCAGAGAAAGGTTGTAGATGCCAGGATGTCTTATTTTCCCCTACCATGCATTGAATCATGGTTTTGAGGACCTTGTTGATGGCTTCAACTTGTTTGTTGGATTGAGGATAGTATGGGGATGTGTTTTCATGGAGAAAACCCAGCTTGGCATGCAATTCACTCATCATCTGGTTCTTAAGGTGTGATCCGTGATCAGTGACAATAGCGCATGGTACACCAAAACGAGTTATGATGTGGTTAAAAACAAAAAGAGTTGCGGTATGACCATTGTTCAGAAAGGTAGGCATAGCCTCAACTCATTTTGTAAAGTAGTTGACAAGGATGATTATATAACCGTGCCCCCTGGTTGAGGTAGGCTTACATTGCATAAAATCGATACCCCACTTGGCAAAGGGTCCAATGGTGATGATGGGGTGCAACGTAGTAGGGTGGGTGCATGCCTTGTTATTAAAAACTTGGCAGGGTGGGCATTTTTTGACTGCCTCAATACAATCTTTGAAAATTGAGGGCCAAAAATAGTCGGCACGTAGAATTTTTTGGGCTGTAGCCATCCCAGAAAGGTGACCGCCACAGGCTCCAAGGTGAAAGTCATTCAGAACGCGTTCAGCCTCTGCATGAATCAAACATCGTCGAAGGATAGTGTCAATACCATGACGATACAAGGTGTCGTCGACGATAAGATAACGATGAGAATGGTGGAGAATACGTCGACGCTCTTCACGGGAAGTGTTAGGATGAAAGTGTTGGGTTTGGAGATAAAGGAGGATGTCTCCATACCAAGGATCAGAGGTGCTAATGGGGAAACGAGTTTCGTCAGGGAGAGAATCTCTAGGTTCGATATCTTCATCAGCATGGGGGAGATCGCAGATAAGCTCCGTAAACACCAAGGAATTTTTGGCTTTGGACTTCGCAAATTCAAGATCGAATTCCTGAAGGATGACGATCCATTTAGTTATTTTCTCCCGAGTAATTGATGTGTCAAGACATGGTACATGGGGTTTGAGTCCGCAATCACAGTGGTGGTGCGTAGTAGGATGTAATGGAGAAATCTCTGGACAACGATGACGGCTGCCAGAGCTAGTTTTTCTACATGTGAATATCGAAGTTCGGGTCCGGATAGACTCTTGCTCAGGTAATATATCACATGTTCCTCACCGTTGGGGTCCTCCTGGACTAACACCATCGCAATAGTGGAAGTGGAGGTGACTAAGTAAAGGATGTAGTCCTTTGTATACTCTGGAGGGTGCAACAAAGGTGTGTGGATCAAGGCATGCTTTAGAGAATCAAATGATCGTTGAGAGATGTCATCCCAAATGAAAGGGGTGTTTTTCTACAACAATCGCATGAATCCTTTATTTATCTCAGCGTAGTTACAAATGAAACGACGAAGGAAGTTTTCTTTTCCTTGCAAACTTTGGAGTTGGGTCAAACTAGTAGGTGGGGGTAAGGCCAGAATAGCCTTAATCGTTAAGGGATAAACCCGAATCCCATCTTTAGAGACAACAAAACCGAGGAGTCAACCAGATTCGATAGTAAAAATAGACTTATGTGGGTTCAAGCGAATACAGTAAAATCAACATTGAAGAAAAATAGCCCGTAAGTGATCAACGTGATCTGATCGATTAGATGAGTGGACAGGTAAGTCATCGAGGTAAGGTTCTGCAATATGCTTGATATCGTGGAAAGCGTATGATATGGCCTGCTGGAAAGTAGCACCAGTATTTTTGAGACCAAAAGGTAGCTTTCGATAGGCGAAAGTTCCCCATGGGCAGATAAAAGTTGTCTTATGTTGATCGGCAGGTAAAATTTCAATCTTGTTATACTCGGAGAAACCATCCATGAAAGAGAAGATTATGCTCCCAACACAATTATCAATGATTTGGTCGATGAAGGGCATAGGGTAGTTGTCCTTTGGACAAGCCTTATTGAGATCCCGATAGTCAACACAGACACGAATGGTCCCCTTTTTTTTGGCAACCAGAACAAGGTTGGAGACCCATTCTGTCAAAGGGACAGGATAGATAAAGCCAGATTTTAAAAGTTTCTCAACTTCTGCATTTATGGCTGCAATTTTCTTGGGATGAACCGGATGAATTTTCCATCGAACAGGTTTCGCACCTGGGTAATTCTTGATTTCATGCACGACGATCGAGGCGTCGATTCCTGGCATTTCTTCGTAGCTCCAAGTGAAGACATCACAGAATTCTCTAAACAGAGCAGTGTAAGATACCACTTCTTCGGGTGTGCAATTAGAACCAAGGTTAATGTTTTCCACAATGCCTTTTTTGATCGAAATATCAATAACGATCGTAGTAGAGATATTTCCCATATTCCCCTCAGAAAGAGTATCTTGTGCAAGGATGGGAAATTGTGGAGAATTGGTAACATCAGGAGGGAAGACAGAGTGTATGTCTTTGTGAATTTCTTATAGAGGTGGAAGAAAAGAGGATCGGTGATGGTTATCATCCCAAGGTGCGTCATCGATACAAAGAATTTCCATTATAGATTCATCGAAAGGAAAAATATGGGATATGTAATCAATTGCAGACGATAGGGAATCCAACCATGACGACATCGAGTAGGCATTAGGTGAAAATAGATGGGGGTTGTCTGGGGGGGGAGAGGCATATTGAATATCCACGTATGTGGCCTCGGCTGGGATAAGTGGCATGGTGTCACCGAGCACATCGAATTCCATAGGACTAGGTACAATCCAAGGGTCAGATGATTCCAAAGATTGATAAGTCATAGTCAAAATCATATTGATAGTGGAAATATGATATGTGGTGGGTGGAAGTGGTGTAGAGAATGTACCCATAAGGCTGGAATATTTCAACAAGCCAACACCAATGCTTTCATGCATAACTTTGTGGTCTCCCAAAAAAGGAATGTTGTTGGTAACAGGAGCACGAGCATCGGATGTACAAAAATCTAGTTGGTTGATAGTGACAGTTTTGCCTTGATGGGGAAATTGTACACATCGAAACACCGATGAGGCGACAATAGTCATGGCATAGAACTAACTTCTTCTAAGTAGTAGGTTGTAATCGAGGGGGGCATTGACCACCTCAACATCAACAGTAACAGTTTTGCCGCCCAACTAAACAGCCAAGGATTGCAAAAGTCCATGAGGATGAAAACCTCGCCCATCGAAAGCACATAACATCGTAGGGGATTTGTTAAGGGTGGGTGATTTCAAGCCTTTCCAACAAGCCAAAGACATGACACAAGTAGAGGCTCCCTCATCCAAGATAGTTCAGTGGATTTGATGATTGTGAACAACAACATCGATTTGAAAAGCTAGTTGGTGGGAGAGTCGAGGTTGATGATCATCCAGATTAAACGTGAGGTTATTAGATGACTCAGGATCGAAAGTGCCGATGGAAGCCAAGAGAATTCTACGTTAACTGGGACAGTGTTGTAGAACTTCCAAAGTAGACATAGCACACGGTGCTGGAGCCAAATCTTCAACGATGTTGTAGTTTTGGGCAATCCGCAAACTAGGATTAAAGGTAGATTTCTAGATAGTGCTCTTAGGAGGGCATAGGATGGAGTCAAATGAAGGTTTCTCGATTTGAAGTGGCCAAGACGGAGGGCTAGCAAACGGAGGACTAACATAAGATGGTAATGGGTCCAGTAAGGAACCATTAGTAGGCTTTGACTTATCAGGTTTAATCGGTGTGTCATATGTCGTAGTGTGAGTGGTCAGATTAATCTTGTTAAACATGTAAATATGGGCACTTGTCGAGGCCTCATCATGGGATTGGTTGGAACTACCCCCTGGAGTGGGGGTTTGAGCAACTAAATATTTTTGCTGTGGAAAAGGCTGGGTAAACACAGTGGGTTGTGAATTTCCCTTAAAAATCTTGGCCACTTCATCGTGATGTGGATAGTCTCAGGTGTAGTGATCATCTCCAGAAATGAGACATGGGAATTTCGGTTTCCGTTGTGGTTGTTTTCCGACAGCAGGGGTTTGAGGTTGATTTTTTAGTTGTTCATTGTTGTTGTTTTTCTTCAGTTTATTTCTTTCTTTCTTCTTGCCCCCAGATTGTTGTGAAGGGGTTGATTGGACCGTATTCACCTCAAAGACCTGAGTTTGAGGGGAGGTAGAAGAGGGTGTGGTAGAACTGGGAGCAGACGTTGAAGTGGACCGTTGGGTTGTTCCAGTCAACTGGGAAGTAGATTGGGTTTTGACGGAGCCAATGACTCCATCCGTGTGTGAGGTAGACAATGGTTTGGATGGGTCAGTAGTGGCATGGGTAGCATTTGGTATCAATTCGTAAAAAGTACCAGATTGTGAATAAACCAAAACTAGGTACTGAGCTCGAGCAATAGCTTCTTCCTCGGTGACTACACCACCCATAGCAACATCACGAGCAATCTGGGGTAACAGTGATTTAGTGAACCATTACGCTAATAATTGATCAGGAACGACTGCTTTGATTAACCTTCGTTGTCATCTCCATTCATGAATATGATTAGAGATATGTACGGAGGTTGTCTAATGAAGGGAGGTCAAGAGTTCGGTACCTGTCTCGTATCGAATGGGTATTTGGAAGTGTGTGAGGAAGGACATGGCAAGGGAGTTGAAATCATGAAAAGAAGCACATGGTAGTTCAATACACCACTTAGCTGCAGAACCCGTAAGCATTCGTTGGAAAAGACGCAAACGTATAGAATCGTCCATGAGGGAGTTCGATGAACACCACAAATGGAAACTCATCACATGGTTGTTTGGGTCTTCTTCGGACTTTCCATTGAATTTTGGAATATTAGAAGGATGTTTAGCTGGAATAGCTGGCCAAACCCGAGAATGAAAAATAGGATCATTCGTTAACCGAGACAAGTCTGGGAGGTCCAGAGTTGCTAGGAAAGGTAGTTGTCGGTTAGCCTGCGGGTAATACTAGTGTGGCATATGAACACCAGTAGGACCATACACTGGGTTAAGCGGATAATTGTAACCAGTGGGTCCTCTTGTATAAGGTTGGTGTTGACCAGGGTACACAGGATTTGAGGGGGTTTGAAAAACATGCACGAGCGGAGGATAACCGGATGGGTTTTGAGGATTATAAGATGGATTTGGCGTTTGTCCATAAGGAGGGTATAGATGAGTCCCTTGAGGGGGAAGAGGTTTTTGTGGAGCTTGAGGATTGTGTCCCCCCAAGAACTGTGGGTTTCCTGGAAAAGGGATATTCCACGGATTGGGTGTGGCAGACACATTTTGTCCATATGGTTGATGGTAGGCTCCGGATTGAGGCTTCCCCCTAGCATGAGGGTTCCCTCCAAATGGAAGTTGTCCTCCGGTGGGAGGATTCCCACCATCTTGAGGTGGAGTTCCCTGAATTTGGGAACCATACGTAAACAACTAACCGATGTAGACCGGTCCCTCCGGGTTGTTGTATAGGTATAGAACTTCCAGGCATAACTTGGGTAGTAGTGACAATGGAAGAATTCAGTGCTCTGTACCCAAAAGGGAGTGACAATGAAGGTCTAGGTGTTAGTGGTGTGCCAATTGCAGCTTGGCTAACCACCACATTACCGGCGGGAATAGCCGACACGTGAGAGACCATTGTAGAGTGGGTCATCTGGAGAGAAAAAGTGGACCTTAGGCCAACAGATGATGTGTTCGTATCAATGGATGGTGTGGCTGAAAAAATGGTAGTACCGGTAAAATGATTTAAGGGCACGGTGTAGGGAATAGGCACGTCGTCACCTATTCCTATTCCATAAAGATCCCGCACCATGCGCAGTGGGCTTCGAACAATGTCTGGGGTCCAAAAGGGGTCTTCGATTAAAGGGTTTGAATGAGGCCCAGTTGTAATGTTAGAAGGATTGACGACAACAAATTCACCGGCTGAATTCAGTTGGAGAACACGTCTCTCATATCCCTCCAGAATGCGGAAATCCTTCGGAGACTCTGAAACAATTTGAAAATTCTCTAAAGACGTGGGAACTTCTTCTTGGGAGGTTATAGTGTCGTGAACCTCACTCTGTTGAGGATATTCTTCCATAGAATGAGGGGGTAAATGGGTATTCTCTTCCATATTTTCTGGAGGAAATCCCTCTAGCCTACACGAACGGCGTGGAGGGTCAATGTTGGCGAAAAAGAGTTGACGAAAAAAATCTATGGCCAACTACCGTAAAGAAACAACATATGCTAATAAAATCTAGGAATCACAACCAAGAAAACAAGACCTTCTCTCAATGACCGTGCTAGTTGGTGATGAAATCCAATGTCGCGTGATCAAGTCAATAAGGGGCGAGGATATGGTGGAGTAGTTACAATGGCGACCTACTTAACGGACTTTCACCTTGGTGCAAGCTTCCATGCAATAATTGTGGATTTATCCTCCAAGGAGCCCGAGTGAGTTTGACCAATGTCTTCTCTAGGTACAGTGAGACTTCCCTTCACTATCACCTTGTGTAAGACCCTAAAGATTATGGCCACTAAGGTTACCAATTCGCAGTCAGCCCCTCGGCGGGTACAGTCGACAATCCAGTCCGAACGTACGGGCAAGGTATCTAGCCCGAAATCAACTTGAAAGGATTCCACTCAACATTGTGGGTATACCTTTAAGCAATCCCCATAATACGATCTGACTACTACAATCAGTCAAACCACAGAGGGATAATCTCCATAGCTTTCCTGGGTGCGACCTCGTGTGTAACCCCTGTGTGAGAGGGGGATCCCAGGTAGACTTATACGACAATTGGATTTGACTCTCCCTAGCTCAGGATGCTAATGTTTGTTTTGGAAACTTTGGGGAGTTATGCTCACATCCTAATCCAAAGTGCTAATCTTAGTCTACTATTGGTGGAGGATCCTAGAAAAAAAATGTTCTAGATAGTTTTTAATTAGAGTTCATTTTATAGCTGTTCTTTACTCAAAAGGGGTGCATGGAAGTGAAACGGATGGAATGATGACTCAATCCCAAAAAAATGCATCAAAGATGATAAGCAGACATTTATTTTCGATGAATGTCTATTTAAGGGAGAGAGAGAGAGAGTTATTTTCAATAACAAGCACTAATAAGGAATGTTCTCAAACAAAAAAAATTCAATCAAATCCAATGTGGTGCTAAAACTTTTTGGAAATATCTTCTAATATGGAAATCAATCATGAAGATGTTTCTTTATTGTTTGTGTGTGAATAATGATTAATTCAAAATGACACTTCTCCTGCCAATTATCCTTTTGGATCAAGGAAACTCAGACAAGCATAAGCAGGTTTCGTACAAACAATACACCCTCTTGTTGTGATTGAAAACAAGAAGCAAAAAAAAAAACAAAGAAAATCAAGAATTTCACACAAAAGAGAGATGTTGAAGAACAATGACCTCAACAAAAACCAAATGAAGAGATTCATAGACTTCTGATGTCCTTCCCCAGAGTTTCTTTCTCAGTCAAAAAGGAGAGAAAAAATAGTGTATTGACTTCAAACTCCCAACAGCAAAAAACTCAAAAAATAAATGAAGAAGGCCACAAAATCTAAATAGAAATGTATTTGTTCCTTAGAAGGAAGGATGTCAAAGTTCAGTGGGAAGAAGAATTGACTCACAAAGAGGCTTAGCAAGTGAAACACAGAGGCTGGACCCTAGAAAAAGCAACTCTGGAAAGATTTTCTGCCAAAGGAGGGCTGACACTCCAGTGTAAAGGGAACCAAGCATTATAGCACTATGTCTAACACATCCAGGGAGCGTTGGTTCTCTGTTAACACAACCACAGGGGTTCCAGGCTTTAAAATCTCATGAAAATGTCCAAAAATCCAAAATTGAAATCGAATTTTGGCAATCAAGCTGAGTGTGATGGGGTAAGGAGTCAATCAGCACATGAAATCAAGAAAAAAAGGGTGAAAAAGGTCTAAAAACAATCAAAGGGTAAGACAAGGTCTATGAGGAAAAATCAAAACCAAAAGTTTCGATTCGATTCTACCCAGCAGAGTCGCCAGTTTCTGTTGAAGGAAACTCTCCATGTGGACAGGTACATCTCATCTTGAGAGATAGACTCTTAAATCTTAAGACAGAAGATGCTTATCATGGACACTGGCTTCCTTTTAGATCTATATAAACTAATGTATGAGGAGGAAGGAGAAAAGAAGTACTTTTTATCGAGATTTTTCTCTGCACGCTCCGAGTTGAGCTCCAATCTTTTGCTATTTGGAAATATATCATAGGTTTCATGCTTCTAATTCTTCCCCCCCTTTTTCCACCATGATAGAGCCTGTTTATATAGGTTTAGAGAGGCTTAACCTCTTGAGGTATCTTTAGGGTAAGTTGAGTATTTTCCTCCTTGAGTCAGGGATCTTCCCTCAGATCATGGCTGAACCAGGAATTCGAATTCAACTGCCTTCCAAGATTGAAAGATCTTCTTCTTATTCTCCTCAACGGACCAACTCCTGCCCAGAATAGGCAACGCTCCCTCAAAGGGGCCATCAAAGCGCTATAACGCTCCCTAGTAGGCTTTAGGGGGGTGCCAGCACTCCCAAAATCAATAGCGCTCCTCTTGCAAGGTTGTTCAGTGATATAACGCTCCCTAGCAGTTTATAGGGGAGCGCCAACGCTCCTAAGAGGGATATAGGGGAGCGCTCTCTTCTAAAACCCTAGATCCAATGATTCTTTCAGGTGGCAAGAGGTACTTAACTTCAGTTAACCATTTCTCTTCCTTCAAATCAAGTATTTGAGGCATTTTAAGTGCCTTCTTAATGTCGTTATAAGTATGACATAGGCGTCATGGCAATATGCTTTGCTTGACATTTGCGACACTTGCGACATTTATCAAAGCGAGTAATGTTGATGTGTAACAGTTTGTCAGTGGTGCAGATATGCGTTCTCCTGTAGTGGGAGTAGGACGGACCATAAAAGTGGGTTGAGGTGAATGGAAAGGATAATATGGGTTCCCCCCATATGGATGTTGGTATTGGTTGGCCGAAAATGTGGGTATTAATTGAGCATACAGGTTAAAATGAACCATGGACTCAATCAACTAATCTACAACATGTGATTGTCCTTGTTTATATTGACCAAAGGGTACAGGGAGAGGAGCATCTGGTAATACAGAGTAAAAGTACCATGATTGGGAGTAAATTAGGTCAAACGTTTCAACCTTTTTGATGGCTTCTTCTTCATTTTGAGGAAAATTAGTGGCCACATCTTTAGCTCTGACCAAGACTAGTGATTTAAGAAACTAGTGTAATTTTTGTTGTGAGGTGGTGTCATCCTTAAAAATGCTTCTTATTCGATGCCATTCCTGAATATGATCAACGATGTGAATGAATGTGGTTTTTTTGAATTCATAGAGAATATCCAAACT
Organism: Picea sitchensis; assembly: GCA_010110895.2. Lineage (NCBI taxonomy): Eukaryota > Viridiplantae > Streptophyta > Pinopsida > Pinales > Pinaceae > Picea > Picea sitchensis. Next base: position 4,270 of record SNQJ01S0220247.1, on the reverse strand, counting down.
CGTGTCATGAATAATAGGAAGTTGGAAGAAGTTTAATAATGTCTTATACAATGATTTGAATATCATATGGGACAATGATTTCTCATCCACATACCATTTGGAATATGGACCAGTGAGTGTTCTCTGGAAAAATTGCAATTGAATGTAATCCTCTATGATGCTATTCCAACAAAACCATAGGTGGAATGACATTATGTGGTTGGGTGGGTCCTCATTTGGTTTCCCTTCAAACTTTGGGATCTCTAAAGATAATTTGATAGACATGTTAGGCCAAGTGGGATCATGCAAAATGGGGTCATTTGTAGGCTTGGTAGAATATGGAATGTTAATATATGCCAAGTATGGCAAGTTGGGGGTAGGTGAAACCCTGGTATGTGATGGTTGAGAATAATTTCCTTGTGAGGAAGGTTGGTACTGTGTTCCTTAGAAGGAAGGTTGAGCTCCTCCTCCTTGCGATGGAGGATGAGTGGGTGGATTGTTTGGGATGTTGGTGTTGATCAAGGTGGAACCTAGCAAGGATGATCCTAAAACTATTGCACTCACAGGTGTATGGGATGGTGGATTTGATGTGTCATCCAAATGATATATTCCTCCCAATATTGGAGGGAGATTCCATGCATCTAGAACGACGGGGGTTCTGTGGTTCCCCTATGATTCCAGGCTAGCTATAAATGTGTGAGTTGTGATGAGAGAAATAAATGAACAAGTGTTTTTTATATTTTTGGACTATCTCAACAATACCATTCAAAGTTGCATGTAATCAATACTGGATATCATACATAAAAAAACCAAACAAGAAATAATCTAGGGTATTTGGTTGTTATCCTCATGGGGGAATAAAATTAATTTGTGTATTTCCTAAAATAAATATCGTCCTTCCTCTCAAAAATATCACTGGGAATTCCAAAAGTACTCAAAAGTGGGGCATGAATACACCGGAAGAGGAACTAGTAAAGGTATGAACAATTAGTTATGATGAAGGGTAAATGGGGCATATATTGAAAGTATTGGTGGTATTTCCTAGTAGTCATTAAAAATACGATTGAGGTTCAATTGCATCCCACAATCGCCACCTAGGTAGAAATCCTAGTTTTTGGAAACAAAGTTACCTCCATCAAGTGGGGAATGTATACTTTTGGCCTAAAAAATGGGTCACAGGATGGATTATTTCCAAGAGTTGGGTGACTAAAGGAGGCATGCATGGAACAATCGGACCTTATCCTTCGACCCTTCATGGGTATCCCCCTTCCTTATGGTATAGGAACACTTGATTTAGAGAATTTTGGGTTTATTAATTCATCAACTTCTAAGTTTCAAATGTAAAAATGATAATAGCGGGTTGTTTGGATGCCTAACCCCGAGATCCTAACTTAGACTACAAACTTATTTTGTGCTCCTCCTTTAGGGGTTAAAATGAGTTGTTGAAGGGTTGATTTTAGGATTTAAATTGGACTGGGATATCGGGAGATCGGATATTTAAAGGGACCCAATCTTGTTGATTAAAATGATGTGGAAACATTCCAAGGATATATGGAGTCTTTCTAGTCCTCCTAGATTGCTTGTGCACAAAGGGATGAGAGCATACTATGACTTTAAATATTTGATAGAAAATTTAAGTGTGTGGTTAGGTACTATTGTGTTCAAAGAGTGAAAATGGCATCGACAATATTTTCAATAAGTTAACATGCAATATTTTAGCATGTGGACATCACGTGGTCAGTTACAAATATTGATTTAATATAACTTACTAAATGTGTTTAGACAATCCTTGCATAATTCAAAATCCCTAGATCAATAGAAATGTGGACATATGGGTCATTACTTTAATATTTTTGATTCTCTAAGATGTTTTCTAATATAATAAAATTGAAGCTTCCCCTAGATTGTAAATCGTGTGGACATTGGGTCCTTACAAATTCTTTTAACTTCCTAGATTGTTTTGATTTCTTTGTAAAATTTTTGAAATTATCCTAATTTTGCAAGCACGTGGGCATCTATGGGCCCTTTACAACTTTTAATATTGTGTTTCAATATATGAAAATAAAACTAAGAGGTATCCAAGGGGGTTTTGGCCTCTCCTAATCGATGATTTGATGATTTTCTAGAGGCATATGGAACTTCTTAATATAACATTTTTTTATTTATGAAGATCACATGGAGTGTGAGGGAAAGAGAATAATAGGGGTTCCAAAATAGGTTTCTAGTCCCAAACGATTAAGTGGTTGTGAAAGAAAAAACAACGAAATTAATAATTCAAATGCTACAATTGGCAATCTAGGTAGCAATACAAGGGAAAGAATAATAATTATTTTTATCCCTTTTTAGTGCCTAGGTTGGCTAATTACTAATGTAAGAAACAACTCTAAGTGTGATTTTTGTTTCCTTACAAAGTGATGAAAATGTAAACCTAAAGCTACTTGGTGAGATCAACCCCAAAATTCTTGCAAACAATAAAAAGAAGAATTTCTATGTGGGTTGTTTTTCTAACAGTCACGTACAATGTGCATAGTGCATAGATTGCACAGACTGCATGACATGGAAACAAAGAAAAATTGAAAATTGTGCAAATATGTGTCACTGTTCTTTCGATAACCGAGAAAACATAGTGAAGCCATGGGAAGAAAAATTAAAAAATATTTCTCCTACCCAAAGGCTCAATTGGTCAATTTGGAGGACGGGGTAGGCTAGTTTTGACACCTGCATACACAAAATGATTAAAAGAAATACTCTAAATGTCTAAATGGGGAGGAATTTGATCCAAATCCCCAGTGGAGTTGTCAATATGTTGTTCTTGTTTTTCCACTTAAGTGAGAAAAACAAAGCACTTTACTACCTTGTTAGACCAACAAGATAATACATAAAATAGTCAGTTGATTAGTGGATCAACCATGAAGTAAATAAGTAAACACAAAACAAGAAAAATACAACTAAAATAAGAATACATAAAACAAAAATAAAAACTTCATAATGGAAAAAGGAATAGATACCAATGGAAAGGTTCTTTGAATTGATAAAATTGTGGACAAATGTTGGGACTTATGAGTCCCCTCTTCCTCCTTTGGAGAGACCTTGAGGTCCCCAATATAGATTTTATTTCTCTTCTACAAGGGAGTGACAATGGTGAAGAATTGATTGCTAAGTTTCTTAAGAGGTGAGAAGGATAACACTTTCTATGAATACTTGAATGACTCTAGGACACATATGGATTCTCAAAGAACAAATTCAACAACATAACAATACACCAAAATACACCTTGTTTGCATGCCCCAAGCTTGTATTTATAGGCTTCATGCAAGTTTTTACATAACTAGTTTATAGTGTGAATAGGGGCCCTTTGGAGGTACCTCCTAGTCCATAAATGGCCCCAAGGATATATTTTGGTCTGATTTGGGCATCTTTTCAAGATACATCTTGGGATGGAAGTGGGGAAGGCCCAACCAAAATCATTAATGTGTTGTTTCCACATATGCACATGTTTATGTGGAGATACTCATGAAAATTGTGCATATTCAACTATGTTGGTCTGCATAGATGTGCAAGTGTATCCCTTTAGGATATTGCATAGAAATTCAGGGAACCATTTATATATTTTTTGACCTATTTAATGAATCATGTTAATTTTAGAGGCATGTTGATTGGCATCTTCAACTGATAATTTCTTCAACCATTGTCGGTATTTTTTTGAATGGTTTTTCAGTGATAGCACTATATTGAAGTGGATAGTGTCCACATGAGCATGTATGTGTTCCAGAATGCATGAAATCTCCTTTTGAAAAAGAATATGAGGTAGGAAAAATACTTGACCTCATTTATTTTTTCTCACAACAGTATGTGCACACTATTAATGTAATGATTAATAAATTTTTTATATGGACCATATAACTTTAGGAATATAGGAGTGGAGGGGCTTGGGGATAACTAGGACCTAGGGGTTTTGGATTAAAATTTCTTTGAGGCATCGACCAGTGGTTATAAAACTAGGATGAATCTGTAGGGGTTGTGGGGTCCCAAAGAAGAGGTATGGGAATAAAGTTCATATGTATCAAGTGTCGAGGGGGTTAAGAATCGGGTATAGGTGGGGGGGCTAGGGCTTACGTGGAGGCAGGTTCCTAGGAATTAAGGGGGGATAGAGATTGAGAAAATGTAGGGGACTAAGGGTAGATGGACCCCCTCTAATACTCTTCCCCTCTCCCCCAATATCCCCCACTACCACCCCCACTCCCCCCGCCACTTCATAGTGTTCACAATAAAATATCATAGTATTCATAAT
>SNQJ01S0220246.1:5157-20303 GCA_010110895.2 Picea sitchensis | reverse complement strand
TCCAACAACATATGAACTAGCAATAGTGAGTGAAGAGGAAAGAAGAACAAGGGAACAAGGGAACAAAATGAACCAGGGGAAGAAGATGAACAAAAGGGAAGTATGACCCCAAAAATTTACCCAAATCCATCCTTATTCAGACATTCATATACATGGTCATACCAAGAGCACACAAATTCATCTCGAGTGAAGGAAGAGGAAGAAGAACCAGTGAGAAGAAGCGCACCAGGGAAAGAAGCCCATGTAACCAATTTTCTCCATAAAATCAATTATGAGTAAATAAAATAATAATAAAAAGAATAAATAGCCCCTCAAGCCCCCTCTCTCATGGAATCATAGCTCCATATTTTTTTTTTCCTTGTTCATCATGCAGCGAGTGGTGTATTTTATTAATGTATATTAAGTATTACATTTCCTACGCACTTTGGCCACTTTTTGACTTTATCGGCTCACTAGCCTAAGTCACAATTACATAATACATTATAGTTCATAATGGTTAAAACTAGGATGTTACACTTCTCGAGACTTGGTCTTAGCAATTGATCAGTATTTTTATCAGATGGGGGTATAGCATCCCTTTCTTCCCCCTCTTGGTCTGAGTGATCTTGAGTCTCCTTTTGAGTTTCATATCATTGTTTGTAGATCCTAAATCCCTTGTACTTGTGATTATTCATTGATAAACTTTGCTAGTCTTAGCCAAAACCTCTATCATCATATGGAATATGGTCAATTTTCTTCGCCCTTTAGGACTTTTGTCCCTGCTCATTTGCATGATTTCTCGGATATTGAATTTCCTTCATATGAGGTTATCCTTGAAGTCATGACTACGGTTTCCATATCATGGGAAGACTTACACCATGGTTTGTGTTTTCTTCCCTTTTGGGACACTTTCCAGGTTGACTATTAAAGAGACTCTTGGCCAGAGCCTAGAAACAGGCTCTACCTCAACTAGTACCATGCATGAGTTGTAAGTTTGTACAATGCCTTGTACCATATTGTATAGTCCACATTTGTTGTTTTCAAGTTTTGTATTTAGTAGCACCTCTTATTTTCCGAAGTTTTTCTCTATATTGGATTTATTAACCTCTGGATGAGTGTTATTGGCCTTATATGCAAGATCTTGGATACGTTTTTTTCTTTGAATTTTTTTCATTGTATAGATCCATTCTAAAATTTATTGACCTTCAAACTGGCATATAGGTTAGGTTTTTCCCCACTTGCATTTTTTCATTACCCGTTTCCTTGTTCATTTGGCCTTAGGATTGACCCCACTGAATTGTGACACTAACCTTCCTTATTGAACAACGTGTCATAATTTATGTGGTAGAGCCTTCCTTCCATGAGAATCCTAGTTAGAGCCTTTTTTTTTCCATTTGGTGCCCATGCCGAAGTACTTCATAGGCATGGGAGTCTTGTTTAGTATTTTTTAGCATGGGACTCCCTTAGAGCATGGTTTGTTTCCTTTCAAGCTGATTTAAACTATGAAAGTGACATCTAGCGAGAGATTATTTATCCTTTTCGACCTCGCTTAGATTACATATGAAAAGGATCCCCTTTGGAGTCTCCTTTAATATCTTTTCAAACTCCCTGAAATTGAAAATATTGTAGAGCGATCTTGTTTCCCTTCATCCTCATCAAAGTGAAATTTGGAGGCACATCTGTCCGATGATAGTTTACCCCTTTTTTGGTCTGGATGGATATTTTTACAAAAAAGGTACGCCTAGGAGATATGATTCACTAGGAGAGTATTATTAGGTGTAAGTTTAACCCTTTTTCGAGACTGAGGGACTAAATATCCGAAAAAGGGCTATTCTCCTTGGTTTTGGTTTATCCATTTTTCGGGCCTTGGAGATTATTTATGAAAAAGGAAACCCCTTGGATTCTTCTTTAAACCCTTTTCTGACCCCCAAAACAAGAAAAGATCATCGGGTGACCTTGTTCCTTTCACACTCGTTAATTGGTCTAGAAGGAATATCTATTTTCCATAAGTTTAACCATTTTTCTAGCCAATTGATTACCCATGAAAAAGGTACGCCTCGAGAGACATGTCTCTTCGAGAGATTTCTCCTAAATTATATTTTATACTTTTTCGAGCTCAATAGACTAAATTATAAAAAAGGCGGTGAGTCCATAGTTAATCTCTTTTCAGACTTCTTAAAATTGAATAGATAGTTGAGTGATCTTGTCTGTGTCACACTCATTAAAATGGTTTTGAAGAGACATCCTTTTGGTATAAGTTTAACCCTTTTACAGACCAATTGGACTAATTACGAAAAAGGAATAGTCTGGCCCTAGTGACTAAAAGAGTTCTCCTTGGTATGATTTTATTATTTTTCGGGCCTTGGAGACTAACCTCATGAAAAATCACTCTAGAGTCTTCTTTTAGTATTCTTCAGACTCTCTAAAAATGAAAAACCACTAAGATTACCTTCTTTGGGATAATAAAACTTTTCATGGAAGGAGTCTTGTTGTGTCATGTTGTAATCAAATTGCATGTCTCATCCTTGTGTCTTTGGCCTAATGTAGGATTCATGTTGCAATTACTGAACCTTTAAAGAATTCCTTAGGTGCAATCCTTGTAGCATTGTTTCCCTTGTGATTTGACACCTTGACCCATGGAAAAATTTTCCTAAGTTTCCTTATCTTGCACAAGTCTCCTAGCACTGAGAATCAGTATGTTCCATGCTCTTGGAAATAGTTTTCTTTCCCGCGACACTCGTTCATCCTTTGTAACATAATTTTTTATTTTTTTTTTCAATATTTTTAAATATTTGAAAAAGACAAAAAAAATAAAATATTCCAAAATGAGGGGGAAGGATATACATTCTCTTTTATCAACAGAAATATAGTATCTCATGGACAAAGAACATCCTTCCATTTGTTCTACAAGCATTGAGATCTAGTATTACCTTAGGAATCTTTTCTCATTACATAGAGTTGCATCCTCCTCCATTTGGTTACTCTTCCAAACATATGGATAGTTTTTCGTGCCTCCTGTGTCACAGAATTATGTCAATAATATTACTCGTGAGTCTCATTATATTTTGTTGTGATTTTGTCCAAGGGAATCTTTCCAGCCTGAGTCAACCATTCTTTAGTTAGTCTCTTGAACTTCATGAGTTGGCCATCTTGAGAATCTAGTCAAGTTCCTATTCAGAATCAATGAAGTTCGGTACATGTTGTTCAAGTTCTTCCAGTCTTTCCACAACGATTTGTTGAAGACCTCGGGGTAGTGATTCCTACACTCTTATTGCTGCTCCTACCTGATTTTTTAATCCCTTGAATATTTTTCTTGAGTGATGAAGCTACCACCTCCAACTACAATGATGCAAGAGCATCGCCAAAAAATCAAGCGCGAGTGGAGGACAACTAGATATACACTAGCACACATTTTGAAGACATTTTTGAATTTCAAAGAAGAGCCATTAATGTAATAGTTGTAAGGATGTAATTGTTCTTTCAACTTGTTTTGGGGATTGTAATACAGATCTTTATCATTCTCTCTCATCTGGAGTTGTGGGGACATTTATTTTGCCAATAAATGTAAAGTAGATGGTAATTATTTAATTTTGATAAGATAGATTAAAAGGTTGTAGGAGGGAAAAGCTCAAGAAGACTCCCTAAGTAGATGAATTGTACATCATTATTCTCATTGTATGGCATTAGAAAAGAGAAGCATGGGAGAGAGAAGAACATATATTGTAGAAGTTGTATGAGTAGATAGATGTTTTTGTTGTATACCATGTATATAAGAACTTGAATTAATATAATAATTCTTTGATCCAAATTTTCTGGTGTATTTTGGTCCACAGCCATCTATTGATGGTATGTTTACAGTTTAATTCTAGTTTATGTTATGCATTTGTTTCAATACCATATGTATGTGATTTCATGTTGAATATACGGAGTCCGGGAGAAGAGTATAGAACAATTGTTACTCTTCACGAGAATTGATACAAAGGAGTGCTGATGAAAGTCATGGGGGAGTGAGTTGACAAGATTACGAGTTTTATCGAGCTTAGGAGACAGATGTTAACTTATACGGTAGAAATTGAAAGTATAACCTGGGAGCCATGAAGATGTGTGTAGGTCTGGTTGAGTCTTAAACTTTTCCAACCCAAGTGAGCCATTGAAGAACTTATGTCACAAAGAGTGCACAGAGTCAAAGAATAAAATAACCAGAGGTTATTTTAAAACTGTCGCAAGGAGTGCGTGCAGGATTCCTTAGAATCCTTGAGGTTTACAACAAGCATCAAGCTCATGAGGGATAGATACTTAGATAAGTTCAGATGGAATACAAGGGCTGAAGTCACCTCATAGAATCAAGATCAGGAGGCTCGGCCAAAGAGTTATTTCAATACAGAACATTGAGGCAGACCAGATGGTTGGAATTCGAAGGGAAGCGTTGATTTGATTTCCATAGAACGTGGGATGGGTGTCCATTGAGGAGGCTAAGGGTTGAAGTGTTAGGACCATATTGTACCCTTTTGCCCATACTTTTGCTATTATTTTACCCTTCATCACACGCATTTTGACTCATACTATCATTTCATCCGATCATTCCAAGGTATACAAGCGTCCTTTCTCATTATTTCATGCTTAATCCATTTTATAATACTTTACATTACTTTTGAACCTAATGATTGATTAGAAGTGCACGAAGTGTCACATATTTATTAGAATAGTATTTCCAGACCATTCTTTGAAACAGGCCTTAACCCATTTGTTAGTGATGCCGAAATGAGGCTGCTATGACCACGAGGATGCATATGAAACATGAAGTAGCTACGGTTCAATCTGCGAGATGCCGAAACCACCCGGAGCTGCTACGTTAGAGATATGCCGAAACAAGCGGTTACACGGTTCATGGAATCTTTGAAACCGCCAGGCGGCACTCGATTGAAGATCTTTGAGAGACAGAGGAGGCCATACGATGCTGAAACGCGAGTCTTGGCAATTCAGCGGTCAAGCGACCGCGAGACATAAATTGCGTGCTAAAAGCGGCATTAGCGGCTATGTGAAAACCGTTACACCCGAATTTGTAACAGCAATGCCCGTCCGACCCACAGCCAGTAGCATTCGGTTGCAGAGAATGGAGACCGCCTATGTTGATTTAGAAGAAGATCCGATTTAGTGTGGATCCGGTCACATACTGTAATGATTGTATCGATGATTTCCCTTTAAATTAAAGGAAATCTCATTAGCTGTGATTTTGGATGTACTAAGGAACTTGAGCGGGCATTGTTTAATCTTTTCCGCTTCTCTGTAACGTGATATTTCAACGGATGAATAGAAGACCGCTTTGATAAATCGTCTCTAAGAACGTTTTGGGGAATCTTGTGAGAAGGAGGGGCCCACCTTCTTCACAAGATTCACCCGTGGATTAAGTGGTTGTTTAATTTCTGATTTATAACGGTTTTAGCGTTAATTGTTGAAACACTGTTTGATGGATTTTCGTTGCTGAAACACTACGACTCTATCTTAGTTATTGAATAGAACTTATAAATCTTTTATCAGCAAATCTTATTGTGGTGATTCTATGTTAGCAGAGGTTTGATATTTTAATCCCTTTCTGTCGTGTTAGACAGAAAGGGATTAAAACATGAGACCCTCTGTAGAATTCATTATTATTTGATCATGTTAGACAAAGTGCGGACAAAAGGTTCTACTTTCGGTGAGAGGAATATATCAGCATCTGACCTCGGTAGATCTCTTTCCACTTACGAAGATTGTATTGCTTGATTTGGTTAAAAGTCCACAACTTTCGACCGAGGAAAGGGATTGCAACATGCTTCTGTAGAACTCCCTTTTATCCACAAAAGTGCTAGCTAGCGATTTGGTTAAAAGTCCACCTTTCACGAGGAAGGTACAACACCTTACATCTTCTGTAGAACTCCTTTTACCCTGCAAGTGTGCTAGCAGATAATTGGTTAAGTGTCCCTGCTTTCGACTAGGAAGGGACTGCAATACCTTGTCCTCTGTATATTTCCTTCCACCTTTGCAAGTGTGTTAGTCAAAGTGGATGGAAGGGTCCATACTCAGAAAGGAAGGAACAAAACATCCTACTCACTTGTCTTCTTTTTCCATGTTAATCCAGGCGGGTTAGAATCCCACAGAAAGGAATCAAAGCGCCTTGTTCTCTGTGGGCTCCAAACCTCCACAAGTGTGCTTCATGATGGGCCAGAAGGCTCACCTTGGAAACCCGAAGAACTAAGTGCTGTTCTCACGTTAGATAGAGCTTATTATTTTACGCATTATTGCTCATGAAAGAGTGTTAGTATTGTGTCTCTGTTTGAGAGTAAGGGGTCTGTTCTCGATTACAAGATAGTTGATTCTTACCCATTGCAATGTTATTTTAAAATGTAATCAGTTCTTAATTTGAATTAGAGAATTGCAATAGGAGATCTCTTTCCTGTGATACAAATGAGCTTGAGTTCATTTCAATAAGTTTAGATAGAATGATTTCTTTACTACAACACTAGTGCTTTTGGAATTGAGCATATACGTTCTTGACTACAACTGAAACAAAAGACTTCCACAGGTTGATAATTTATGTTTCACAGTTGAACTTTGAAATTAATTAAGCAATTATAGTGACCAACAGGCGTATTTAGAAACTGCTTAATATTAGGAGATGGTAGCCGTCATATCTGAAGGTGTAGAGCCGTTTGGCACTTTGTAATATAGGCATTTGGGAATCGAATAGTGGAGGAAGTTACTGGGATGTTTCGAGAGTCCACGAAATTCCTGATTGTGAAGGGAAGAAATAAGGCATGGATCATGGGGAACAAGGGTATCGATCAGCATAGAGATCGTGCAAGTTAAGCATTTTGGAGGAGGAGAAGAACCAGTCGCGAAGAGTTCCCGATCGCCAAAATCCTGAAACATCAAGAGTTGGACCCTAGATTAGGTAGTACGGAGTCACATCGATTGAAGAATTGAATGGAGGAATTAGGGATCGTTAATCCCTATTTTGGTGTTTTGGAATTGGAGGATTTAGAATTTGACTTCGCCAATACAGAACTCCCGAAATCATGAAGAGAGAAAAGCATGCTGATTAGGATTATAGTCATTGTCGGTGGTCATTGAAGTTTGTGCCTTTCTTGCTTTCATACGGTGGAGTTCATAGAGAACGTTATAGAAATATTTGCCTCACCATTGCTATCTTTCCTGAGGGACGACCTTTTTCCATTTCCCTATGCAAACTTATCAACCCCTTTTGATAAATCCAGGTAAAAATATATATTTTTTTTCACATATAAACCTAACTTCTTTAGAATCGCATTATATACTTGCTGCTCACTACAACTCCATTATGCTCCGGAGTTGTGCCATAAAATACAAAATGAGGTCGGGTTTTCACATCACGACAAAATATCTCTGATCTTTGACCTTCCACATATTGGAAATTTTCCAATTGACCCTTAGGTTGCATTATGGAGCTATAAGAGCTAATTCGAGCTATGGAAAAAGAGGAAAGAATTCAACTTTGAGGAGTAAAGTTACTCTGGAGAAAATATGCTTTCATATTGGTATGCATCCCTTTGTCCCTCAAGTTTGAACACAATGTTCATCCCTCAAGATCTTTCCTTATTGTTGAGAGGAACTCATTAACTCTTTCCTATGAGCTTGCCTTTAATATTGGAGGATTGAAGTTGTGGAGGCTTAGTTGGAAGGAACTTGGTTTTCTTGGTTTCGAACCAATAATGGACATGAAAGTCTATAATGTTGATACTTTGTTGATCAATTGTGTAAATACTCCTTTCTCCTCCTCGAATTGGATAGCTTTGGGCTTTCCCAAGCTCATGTTGACTATTCGAAATATACTGACATTCCACAGAATATCTGCACAGGAGCCTTGGCCTCCACCACAACATGCCACCTAGAATCTCCCTAACAAGTCTCAGTTAAGCTCTTTTCCGACTCATTATTAAAATTGAAAAGATCGTAGAATTGGTTGTCCTTTCACACTCGTTAAAAATTGGATTTGAAAGATCATGAGTCTTAGTTAATCTCTTTCAGACTCCTTAAAAGTGAAAAGATTGTTGAGTGAGTTTTTTTTTCTTTCACACTTGTTAAATGTTTTTGAAATGATGTCTATTTGGTGCAATTTTATCGCTTTTTCAAAACCAATTATAATAAATTTACGAAAAAGGGAATTCTTTGGATTTAATTTGTAATTACATCTCATTATTTTTCTTGTAGTATTGAGACTATTTTTGGTTCCCTCTTTCACATTATAAGCCTTTTATCTCAGCAGTTTGCATCATTAGCTAAATAGAGCCTTGTTTATATCCTTTTCAATTTGACACCTATACCTAGGAGGGAACATCACCTCAGTGCCATCTCCCGCATGCATTTCCTTGCATTGAGCATGGGTACATTCCACTATTGGAACTAGTTTCTTACTTGCGACCGCAGCGTTCCCTCTCTGTATCATAGCATTCACTTGTTATGAAAAACAAAAGATGGGTGGGAATGGAGTATTATATTATATTGGTAGTAGTTGTGTCGCATTTGAACATTAGTCGTCGTGTAGTTGTGTCACCTTTGAATAGACAAACTCTTAATCCCATTCATATAAGTTTTGGGTTTAACATGACCTTATGAAGTTGAAATCGTTACTTAGAGTTTACTTTCTCTGTTGGTTACTCTTCCAGTCCATATATAGAACATTATGGATGCCTCCTATATCTAGTTTTCACATCATTAAGTCTATAGTCTTAGGAGGTCCATGAGTATGTCTCATGCTCTTTCTCAAAGGAAGTCTATCAACTTGTGTAAGCCCTCCTTAGAAATCTTGACTTTGCATGTCGGCCATACCCTCGGTTTGTATCGAGAATCACATGATACTTGGGTCTTATGATGCACCCTGACCCTACTTTCAACATTGGTAGTTCATAGAACCCAACAATGCGACTTGTCTTATCATCATGGGTCATTGGTAGGTGGTTTTGTGTTTGATGGTAAGAAATATATTCACACTTTGGGATTAGATGCGGTGTCTTGGATGTCATTAGCCTTATTGGTGGTTTCCCTTGCCTTTGTCCAACAGTTTTCATCATTAGGTACGCTATTGAGGGGTCTTTTTCATGCTCCGTACATTTGGCACATGTGAAGATGCAGTGTTGGTTAAGTGAGCATGTTCTTGATCGATCTCCGCAAATATGGCTCCTGCTGTTCCTCATGCTAGCGATGAGAGATTCCTTAATGTTCTTCTTTCAGCGAGTCTCTTCCTCGAATTCAGATCAGCATGTAATGCGGATCTGAGACCTAGAAGTTTATCGATTATCTTAATCAATGTATCCTAATCAATGTATCTCTCAATTATTTGACACCATCTCATTTATTCACATTTGTGGGAATGTACTTTCGATTACTTGATATTTCATCATTGGTAGGTTGTCACCGCATTTGCTAACGGTATACCTCAATGATCGATGTCAAATGATGTCTCATCGTGTTAGACCTCAACTCCATTTATTCACATGATGTATACTTGCACGATTGGAGGATTGTATTGAATACTTGAATACATCACTTTGTAGACATAGCTTTCCTGAGATTTTGTTTCCATTTCATTGGACCAGTACCTATTTGACTTCTAGCGATCATGGAAATTTGGGATATTAGATTGTACCCATGGTATCTTGATATTTATATTGATTTTGAGACTAGTTCACTAGGCCTTGTTCATGAATATGAGCGGAGTTATTGGCATGTAACCACATTTAAACTTTCCTACTCATGACCATGAAAACTTGTTGGCATATTTTTGGTATGGATGCATTGTATTCTTAGGTCATGTTTGCAAAGTTAGTACATAATGTAAATAAGCAATTGAGTTAAGTCAACTGGTTCTCTATATTTTATTCACCATTTCTATCTTAGAGAGAGGGCCTTTTTCCATTTCCCTATGCGTACTTATCAACCCCTTTTGATAAATCCGAATAATATATTTTTTCCACATATCGCTCCTAGCGCTTTTGCAAGATGTGTATACACTTGTTGCTTCACTACAGTGCGTGTATATGAGGATTTGTGCCAAAAACTACAAAAATGAGGTCGGGGTTTCCATGTCATGATAGAATATCTACGATCTTTGGCCTTCCATATCTTCGGAAACATTACGATGACCCCTTCGGTTGCATTTTGGAATTATAAGGGGCACAATTTGAGGAGCTATGGAAAAAGAGAAGAATTCAACTTTGAGAAGAAAGGATTTTCTGGAGAAATTACTTCATATTGATGCATCCTTGTCCCTCAAAGTCTGAGCATAGTGTTCATCCCTAAGCTCTTTCATTATTGTCGAGAGGACCTCATTACCTCTTTGCTATGATCTCTTGCCTTTGGTGGAGGATTGAAGTGGTGAAGACCTGGTTGGAACTTGGTTTCTTGGTTTGAACCGTGCGACATGGAAGTTTGTAATGTTGATACTTCTATTGATCAATTATTAATAGAAATGCTCCTTTCCCATCCTATCAATATCTTGCAAATATATGATTATTATCCATGGAGCATGTTTGTAATGTTTATTAATGGATTGTTCTATATGATGTGCTAATTCATTTTATATATTGTCACTATATACTTGCATGCTTGTTTGTTGAGAACTTCTTGTAGGTGTAAGATTTGGGTCAAAGTGCTCAACGGTGGAGCGACATCAAACAATTGGATCGAAGTAGGATTATTACCTCATTTGCACATTGATTTATATAGCACATGTTGGAATTGAGTTGATTTATATAGTCATACATGTCTGCTGTGGTTTACCCTTATGGCCATAGAAAGTTTTCCCTTGTAACGGGACACGTGGTTTGTATGTGTTGAGGGTTCTAGCATGGACCAAGGATCCATTTTGGTTCAAAGGTGTTTAAGATCCAAAGACTGGGAGTGTTACACATCAAAGGTGTCACTTCAATGATGACCCTATTGTCATCATTACAGAATATCCACATTTTGGCCATGAAGTGTCATAAGTGTGGCAAACATCATACAATAATATTTCCTGTGTCGTGTCTTGAATGAAATCACAAGAAACACTTGAAGACACCAACAGAGGCTGGTTAAATGGGAGAAATCATTTTGACCATTGATTACAAAGACTTTTTCCTTGAGAAATCCCACTTAAAAATGAATTTTCAAGGCCAACGCTCCCCCTACCCAATGAGGGGGCCATTGCTCCTTGCTCTCCTTTGGGGGCGTTGTAGTGCCTCTTTGCACCGATGCGAGTGTTATATTGTTGAAAATCTGTTAGAACCAAATATCAATATAGCATAGAAAAACTAGCAGAATCATTACTCAAAACCTTGAAAAGTGATTTCAAATTAATAAGAATACGTACTCAAAGCCTTGAAAAAGAGAGAATTTCAAGTAATAAGCCTCTTCGATGGGGAAACCTCCTTATACCCCACATAAATGTCCAAATAAAATATGATTCCAAATGAAAATGTCTCCTTGGTATATATAGGATACTAGGAGGTAGAATTACAACTAATGGAATAAAGTCAAAATAAATAAAATAACATTACTAATGTAATATGCCCCAATTAAGGGGTAATGAGACACTATTTAGATATTAACATGCCCCTCCCTTTGAGAAAAGTGTTGTCCGCGATGCTTGAGTAACTCTGGATGATTTTGTATAAAAGACTTCAACCGATAGTTTCTTCCATTTAACGAGATACTCTGAAATAGATCTATTCCTCAGCTTGTGAATTCTTATGTCAGTGATGGCTTTAGGCTCCAATATGATTTTTCCTTCATCATCAAGTTCTGGAAATATAGTTTGAACTGGGATGTTGTCACCTATACCCTTCTTTAAGCATGAAACATGGAAAAATGGGTGTACTCATGAAGATATAGGCAACTCCAATTTGTATGCCATAGTACCAATCTTTTGCAACACCTTATAAGGGCCATAGTACTTTGGTGATAATTTATTATCCTTCTTGTCTTTGATGAGGGACATATGTTTGTATGGTTGTAGTCTTAAAAACACCCAATCCCCTAATTCAAAACTTATTTCACTACGATGTTGATCTGCTTGTTGTTTCATGTGATTCTGTGCCATGGTCAGGTTGTCCTTTAAGATTTGGAGAACTTGTTGTTGATGCTCGATGTGATCTTCCACTACTTGAACCTTGGATTTTTCTTTTAGAGAAGAAGTGATGGAAGGAGGGTGGTATCCGTAGAGTGCCATAAATGGTTTCATTTTTGTTGCAGTATGAAAGGAAGTGTTATACCACCATTCTTCCAAGGGTAACCATTTGAACCATTGTGTTTTTTTATCAGAGACAAAGAAACGAAGGTAGCCTTCCATACATTTGTTCACTATCTTGGTTTGTCCATCAGATTGAGGATGATATGATGATCTATGAGCCAAATGAGTACCCAAACAAGAAAATAATTATGTCCAAAAATATCCAGTGAAGATGGGATATCTGTGTCACATACCCACTACGGAAATTAAAACTTTTCGCCCCTTTTCTTCTTTTCTCCGAAGAATAGAATTCCCCAAGTCTCTACAGGACCTGATACAGACACTGCCATCCCTTAACCACACTCATCTAATCAGCGGTTATGGCCATAGGCCTAACCAATATGGCGTCCTTTCTCTCCTCGTGACACGACGCTACCAGAGTATCGAGTTTTTCGACTCTGATAAACCCCGAAAGTCAGCGATGGCTTGACTTCCTTTTCGCACTTCTCGCATCTCGCCACCTCGCGAGTTGGGGCGTTGAGCCTTCGTGCTCCTACCTTGCGAACATATGAGATGAAAAAGTCAGCGATGGTTTGACTTCTTTTTCACACTTGTTGTATCTCACCACCTTGCGAGTTGGGGTGTCGAGCCTTCATGCTCCTACCTCGCGAACCTTCGAGACGTGAGAAGTCAACAAAATTTTGAATCCTTCCTAGGCAATGCGTGTCTACCCATCTATCACACGGGCCCCACCTGATGGATGTACCACATGTTCTCGCGAGCCTTGGCTCTCGGCACTTCATGAATTCTACGGTCGAAAGTGGCCCCTTCCAACCTCCGAACCCCCGAACTCCCGGTATACGATATCTCCACGGAGTTCTGATCCAACGGTCCTCCTGTTCTTGGATTCAATGGTTCATATTCTCCTCCTCGTGTTTCGCACTTCGTGACTTTGTGGGTTGAAGCACCCAACCCTAACCTCTTTTCAACTCTACAATATCCAACATTTATCGGATCTTTGCCACTTCTATCTCGAAGTGTCTCTACCGTCCGTTTCTCCTTTCTTCTGTGCATGTCTGGATGTACATTTTCGACGACCCAGATCTATCTCACTCCAGCTAATCTAACGATAGTTTAGCTCTTCCTTGAGCATGCACTTCTCTTTCTTCTCATTGGGAGATTTCTTAAGTATCAAAGGTCTCAGCCTTTGCTTATCCTCTGCGACCTTCGCAGCTATGGCTCCGTGCACCAAAATGGCACTATCTCTCCCGGGCTTCTCTACCCTGAAACTGTGAAAGATTTTCTTGACCTCTATGAATTCGTACAGGGTCTATGCATCTGACCAGGTGCTATCTATCCTAAAGTTCATCAACTATGAGGGACTTGGGAGATTTGTGATCTTTCTCCTGGGTTTGACTCTTAAAAGAGTCTCCAACACATATATTGCTCTCCTTCATCAAGTCTAGGACTTGAGTGGGTCTCGGTCTCTACTTTCTTTACAAGGAGACTGTGCATAACTGCACTACCTCTCATGATCTATGCCTTTAACACTGCTCATGAAAACAAAGGAAAGGGGTTGAGTCATTTAACTCCCCCTCTTCTCCTTCCAATCTAACGGTCGTGAGTGACCGCAGATCTTCCGATAGGATCTCGCCCGTCAAACGATACTTATCCCTACACAACCATATCAGGATTTCAAGAGGATCGTTCCACCTCGTGCAGAGTTACTAAGGCCTTGCGCCTTCACATCCTCTTTCCAGGTTCTTGATGGGATTTTCAAGGAGGGTATCTCTATGGGGAGGTTTACCCAGGGTACTATCTGAGGTAGATAATGTTATCTCTCTTTCGAGAACCAGACGTGAAGTCTGAATTAGATTAGTATGCATATAAATAGCGATTTATGAAAACATAAGCTATATGCAGTCTTTCCATTATAAACATGCAACTACCAGTACTGATCAAAACACCATACATACATTCTTGCACTGAAATCATTCACAATTTCATAGTTTATGAGCATAAATGTCAGAATATATATATTTCAAGATGCCAGAGACAAAACACTTATCAGAAAAAGACCAGAGGTGATGCAACTGCTGAGAGGGGTGCTCGTTTCCACCCAACCGTAGGCTCAGCGACTCCTAATGGATTTACCACTATCCACCCCCGATCTGAGACCACGATACTACAAGACTGTGTCTCTATCTGCCAGTGATCAAGAATGAAGTTTACTCTCCTTCTTCTTCGCTATCACTCACTCTGCATATTTTTCCAGAGTTCTTCCTCCCTCGCGTCTGGCCATGATCGCACACTCCTCCTACCTTTTTTATTTCTGGAGAGGTTGCGTGTAGCACAATCTCCCTCATCGTGGTCAGGTGTTAGGACCCCATGGATGGGCGGTTTTACCCCCATCCCTCATTACACATGAGGATCCATCCACCTACCAACCTGCGAGTAATTAATTTCGGGCCAACGAGCTGCTCTTGGTTCTCCAGGCCAGTGAAGACCAAATACAATATTGGTTTTCGGTGGAAGTTAATGCTACCATTCCAGGTGCCTTCCACCACCTTTATCCAACCATCGTGGTCTCTTTTTCAGCATATTCCCCTCTCAATAGTTCTACAATATATATTCATAATATTATTCACATTCATTGACCTTTTTCACAAGGTCTATTTACATCACACATTCACATTTTTGAGTTTGCCACAATACTTGGCTAGTATAGTTATTTTTACAGACTGGGGGAAACAGGGTCTTACAATTCCCTCCCCCTTAAAGGAACATCGTCCTCGATGTTCTATCTATCAACATGACCTGTATATATAGATGTAAACAAAATCGGATATGCTTGTTTCATGGCATCCTCCATTTCCCATGTAGCCTCATCTGGGCCAAAATGTTTCCACTGCACCTTGACCTGTGCAATGGTTCGGTTCCAGAG
>SNQJ01S0220244.1:397-15146 GCA_010110895.2 Picea sitchensis | reverse complement strand
AGATTTGTTAGGGCATCGTACATCTTCTTCGATGAGTCAAGATGGGAGATGTAGGGTATCAAGTGGTCTTTTATGGAATCCACTATGATACTCATGGCATTGATGTCAACATCTTTGAACTTTTCCATAGCTGCAACGTTCTGTGGTTCCTTCTCTTCTCCTTCTGTAAACTCTGGCTTCACGATCTTTCCTTTCACAAATCCAACACTTTATTCTTAGAAAGGATGAGTTCAATCCTTGTATTCCATGCTCTGAAGTTAGAGGCTCCATCTATCTTGTTCTCGGAATTCATAGAATTCATCATCGCTTGCTTGACTTGGTCAAACCCTAGATTTGATCAGAAATCCAAATTTCATGTCTTGGCCTTCTGAGAGTACCAGGAGATGCGCTGGGCTAGGGCGCACTGATCTATCCGGAGATTAGGTCAATTTCATCACTTAAGGTGCCTCGAAAAGAGGTTTAGGGTTTCTGCAACTGCTTCTACTGGTAACCCTAGCTGCAGTTCTTTTGGAAGCTGCTCCTACTAGTAACCCTAGCGGCAGTTCCTCAACGAGCTCAATATCTAGCGGCTATGTTTCCTTCCAACGTTTTAGACTGACTGAAGGGGTGTGGGCCCATAACCTGTAAGAATATAGAAGATGGTGTGCTCGTTTTACCATTGACGATACCCTCGTCACCCAACCACATGCCGAAGCCTCCCTCCGAGCACCTTAACCTTGACTTGAGAATTCCTCCGGAAGAAAACCCTAGGCTAGATAGCCAAACAAAGAGCAGCGTATCTCTCCCCAAGGATAGCGGAACACAAAAGCTTATCAGATAGTCCCAAACCCTAGCCAAGAGATATCCAAGCCAATACTGATAACTAGCTGCAGCTGCAACCCTCCTCCACACCTGCACACCAAACTGCAACTGCAGTGCGCACCAAACTGCAGAACTGTAATTCTGAGATGCTGTCAAATGAGAACTGGCGCCCTGTATTTATAGTAATCCTGCCAGTTTGCTAGGGCTGACTTCTCCTTCTGGGTATGTGTCTGTTCAGTATATTATTATTAATTCTGGCCGACTTCTTCTCTTGGAGGCTAATAGCTTAATGTAAATTATCTTCTTGAGCCGACAAGGCTTCTAGGGTTATTAGCCAATTCATTAGGGTTTCTCTTGCTTCCCGGAGTCTTCTATTCTCGTCAGGTTCACATGTAGAGGTAAATACCTCCTGCAGCTACCATAATATTAACAATGCATACATATTGTTTGGACTTAGTTCATTTTGGGGGATTATTTCCATCATTCCTTCCATCATTCAGTCATCCACTCAGCCATACCAGGACAATTCACTCACGCAGTCAGCCATCCTACGTACTTCCTGTCATTGTACCTGAACCTGTATCGATAGCCAAACTTGTTTGTGTAGATGGTTAGCTTGGGAGCTGGACTGAAGAAGTGGGTTGTCAGGCCCGTGGGATATTGAAGAGGTGGGTTGTTAGGCCCGTGATAAATTTATCTCTAGGTGAGAGAATTGTTGGGAACTGATTTCCTGAAGGTGCTAAACTGTAGCTATAGGGCTCTGAGACTTCCTGTCCGACTTGTTGCTGAAGCCCGGAAAGGAAGTGGGACAACCGAAGGACTGTTGAGCAAAGAAGGGGAAAACTTCCTAGGGTGGGACATACATGTGGGGAATGAGAGACTATAATCTGTTAGTTTGAGTTGTCACCTATGACGAAGTCTTTCCTGTTGTCTATGAACCATTAGCCTGGTTAGGAATCCCTTTACTTAGGTGGAGTTTAGTCCCAGGTCGGGGGTGACCCACTGTTGCAAGTGATGAGTAGTGTGGTCTAAGGCTAGGAGGTTTGTGGAAGGTCTGCATGCAGTTGGTGACATTCTTACCAAGATAAGTGCCAATTGTGTGATAAATTTACATGCATTATTATTATTTATGTGTTTAGTTTTATCGGTTTATCCTATGTGCGGTTATAACTGTCTGTATATTTATGGGTATTTCCTGTGTATGCTGCATGTATACGTTTACTGTTATTTCAATGTGAATCTGTGAATTTACAGATGTATTTGTATGTTTACGTTTTATATCTATATATTTCCACAAGAGTTCTGTGTGTATATATTTTAATTGCATGCAGTTCAAAAATTTTATGTAGCATAGCTCAGTTGGATGTTGGGTATGTTACAATATGTTCTGCAGGGAGAACGAAAGAGTTCTCCCGTGTATCGTGGCCCGACTTGGGTGGTCGGGGACGTTACGATATGGTATCAGAGATTCATTTTTCGATATTGAGCCTGGATGGGTCGAGAAAGTTGAGTTGAAGTGAAATTTCACAGAGGATTTATTTCGAAGTGGCCAAATTTCAAGTTACAGAGCGTCCATGGTAAAATTTAGAAGCAACGACCTAGAATTGGGAAAAAGCCCCAATTTCTATTGTTAAATTCGTGGGAAAATTAAGAAATTTGGCCAAGGGGAGAGATATTCCTGATTTAATATCTGTTGTAGAAAAATTAGGACCTGGAATTGGTCGAATTTGAAGTTACAGTGAAGCCATGATAGATGGAGCGAGATTAGTAAATAAAATTCTCAATTCGTGAATTGATTTTGGGTAAATTTGTTCTAGAAATGTCAACCCGCAATGATTTGTTGTTTTAGAGGTTGAATTGGTGTTATCGGGGTGAAATTGAACAAATTTCACAGTTGCAGAATGTCTATGGTAAAATTTGGGGAAAAGTTAAGCAAAAGCCTCAATTTCTGCAGCGGAATTCACGAAGAATTGATGCGCATAAAAATGAATATGCACAATTGGGCGCACTAGAAATGCATGATGCGTAGTAAAAAACTGGTGATATATAAAAAATTGGTGGCGCGCGGAAAAGCATTGGCGTTCTGGTGCGTGCACTAAATTTTGGCGCCGCGCGGAAAAATGTTGGTGTGCGTATGCGTGCGCTAAATTTGGGCACTGCGCGGAAAAATGTTGGTGTGTGGGCTAAATTTTTGGCGCCACGAGGAAAAATGTTAGTGTGTGGGTGCGCACGCTAAATTTAGCATTGCGCGGTGTGCATACACATAATAAGGTGTGCATGGTGTGCACACACATAATAATGGTGCACATGATCTGCGCAATATTGGCAGAGTTCAGAAAAAATTTGTTGGTGCGCGCACAATGTGAGTATATGTTATCGCGCGATAGTTTAGTTAATGGTGCGTGGTAGGGGCGTACTAAAATTTGGCATGGTGCAACGCGTAGAGTTAAATGTGCGCGGAATATCAGCGCGTGATACAAAAATTGCGCACAACGAGTAATAGTGCAAGAACCAAAGTTGCGCACGGTGGATATTGGCGCACGACACAAAAGTAGTGCACGCAAGTTATTGGCGCGACAAAGAAGTGGTACACAATGGTTATAGGTGCGCGGAGCACACTTTACCTTGTGATTTTTCTGCTCATGGTAAATATGGGTGTATAGGTTGAAATTTGTGCGCATGAAGTCGTTTGGATGGTGAACAATAGGGGAAAACGAACGAATTTCCGCGACATTTTATACTGTTCGAACATCATTTTTTTGCAACATGTTTTTAGATACTCAAAAACTATGAGAACAAAGTGTTTGCCAATGCACACTTTGTCTCTACATCTCAAATAAAAGAGCTCAAAGAGAGCTTTCTAATGGTGTAAACCGTTCATCAAACAAAGCTTTTATGAGAAAGTTACAACAGAAACAATGGAGGGTAAATTGTAAGACCCTCTAACTTCAAAGAGCCATAACTTTCTGCTCCAGAATCAGATTGAGGCGCAGGAGAAGTCAATGGAAATATATTTAACCATAGAAGACAGTTCCAGAGCTGAATTAAATTTACGGGCATGTTAAAAATGTTTAATATGGAAAATAAGGCACGTGTAGCATTCTAGACCAAAAACACAAATTGGTCTAGAGCTTCAGTAGGCTTTAACTAGCAGCCCGGAACTCGGAAAAAGGTGAAACTTGGACAGAGTGTCCATAATATGTATACAAAAAAACCTAATTGAGATCCTATGAAAAATGCAATGTAGTAGGTGCGAAATTTCATAATTACAGTGCAAAGTTGCACCAAGTTGAAAAATGAACAAAAAAATTAATGGACAATTTTCAAACAACCATAACTTTCTTCTCAAGACTCAGAATTGAGCATGGGAGAAGGCATTGGAAAGGTGTTGGAGAGTGGAATATAATTATTCACCGAGAAAATTGATCTGGGAATTCAAATTTTCATGAAATCAAAAGAAATATTTCTGATATATTATTGAACGAGAATGGTTTAGATATTTTCATGAAATTGTTGAAACAATTAGCCTGACAAAGTTTTGTTGGCTGCACATTTTGCAGAGTTAAAAACAACTAGATCAGTTCAAGATCAACACAGAGTCCATAGTAATGGAAGAGGCACAACGAAATTAAAACCAAGAAGATGAAATCAGATGGATGGATGTCCATTTGGGCATTGAAGGAACAAACTCCAATGGACATGGAGAAGGAAGAGATGAAAATATGAATATGTTAGAGACCATTACAAATTTGCAGAGGGATGTCCAAATCCACAAAGATTATAATGAAAGGCTTATGAGAGCCAAGGAGAAACAAGATGAATTCAACATGAAGTTAATGCGAATCTTTATGAGAATATAAAAGAAATTGGATAAGGAGAGTGGCTCAAGAAAATCTGGAAGTCACAGACCTCCTGATGAGAAAAGAAGAGCAAGGAGTGTTAGCAGACATCACCATCACTCCCTGAAGTATTCCATTAAGAGAGAAAACAATAGCTCAAGTCCATCCCCTATCAAGAAGCATAAGCATTCTGGGGTGGATGAGCTACGAGGAGAAATGAACAAAATCAAACCTCCTACATTTGATGGTGAACACAAGAAGGATGAAGATGCAGAAACATGGTTGTTGGGAATGAGAAAGTATTTTCAATTGCGTAATTATTCTTCTCATGCAGAAGGTAGAATTTCCATCTATCAACTCAAGGGAAAGACATCCATGTGGTGGGATCAGCTTGTGCAGGTGCAACACATTAAAGAAAAAAGTGTTACTTGGAGGGAATTCAAGAAGTATTTTGAGAAGAAATACTTGACTAAGAGATATTATGACAAGAAAATGAAAGAATTCTTTGAACTCAAGCTTGGGAGTATGACCATTGATGAATATGAAATAAGGTTTTTGGAACTGCTGAAGTATGTCTCTTTAATCAAGGATGAGACAGTTAAAATTCAAATGTATTTGAGTGGATTTTCATCATTCATCAGTGACAAAATACAATATGATGATTGCAAGACATTGGAGGAGACCATAAGGTGAGCTAAATGCCTATATGATGAACAAAAAGCAAGGCCAAATTTCCAAAAATCTCGGGGAGACAAAAATAAATTCAAGATGGATCAAAGGAAGAAGGGATCTAAGCCACCATTCTTCAGAAATAATACTCAAGGACAACCAACTTCTAGAGAACCCAAAACGATTGAGATAGGGGGTCAAAGGCCAAGGAAACCACCTATTGAATGTTGGGGTTGTAAAGGGGATCATATGTCTAGAGATTATCCTCACAGAGGTGAAAAGTTCAAGACTGTTCACAATGTACAGCAAGCTGAAACAATGGAGGACATGGGCATAAATGTACCAAGCATCTATGCATCCCTGGACAACAAGCAAGCAGAGTATCAGTTACATATGATTGAAGTAGAAGGTATGATCAACAACCAAACCATTGCTATTTTAATTGATTCAGGATCTAGTCATAGTTATATAGATCCTAAGATGGTGGAAATTTTTCATTTTCCAAGAAGCAAGCATGGAAAATCTTGGTTGGTGCAGCTGGATACCGGAGGCAAAATAAAAATTAATGAGATGGTTAAGTCATGTCTTATGAACATGAATGGAATAAACACCAAGGCATATTTGAACATCTTGCCTTTAGGTTCCTATGACTATCTAATTGGTATGGATTGGTTGGACCAACATCATGCTATGCTAGACTATCATAACAAGGCATTTACTTGCTTGGATGAGGAAGGGAACCTAAGGAAATTGTAGGGAATTCTCAGGGCAGTAACCATCAAAGAAATTTTAGCATTGCAGCTGAAGAAATGTTACAGAAAAGGGTGTCAAATATTTGCAACACATATGGAAGAGACACCTAAGGATAAGGTGCCAAATTTGGAATATTGTGTAGTCCTGGAAGATTTTGAAGATGTGTTCAAGGAGGTACCAATACTACCCCCAAAGAGAGATATTGATTTCTCTATAAATTTAATTCCTGGAGCAGCTCCAGTGTCAAAAACTCCTTACAGAATGAGTACACAAGAGTTGAAGGAGTTGCAAATGCAACTTGAAGAAATTCTGAAGAAGGGGTATATATTCCCAACTGTGTCACCTTGGGGTGCCCCAGTGTTGTTCTTGAAGAAGAAATATGAGACATTAAGATTGTGCATGGATTTCAAACAATTGAATAAAATGACTGTTAAGAACTAGTATCCTCTGCCAAGGATTGATGATCTTTTTGATCAATTGAAGGATGCAAAGATATTTCAAAGATAGATCTTAGGTCAGGATATCATCAGGTAAGAATTAAGGAGGAAGATATAAGAAAGACCGCCTTCAAGACAAGGTATGGTCATTATGAATTCGCAGTGGTGCCATTTGGGTTGTCAAATGCACCAACTATTTTCATGTGCTTAATGAATGGTGTTTTACGAGAATATTTAGACAAGTTTGTCATTGTCTTTCTAGATGAAATTATTATATATTATAAGTCAGAAGAAGAGCATGGGCATCATTTGAGGATGGTGTTGCAAGTGTTAAGGGAGAATCAGTTGTATGCCAAGTTGAGAAAGTGCTCATTTTATCACAAGAAAATTCATTATTTGAGACATATCATTTCAAAGGATGGGATAACAGTGGATCCTGAGAAGATAGAAGCCATTAGAGAATGGCCAGCGCCAAAGAATGTGACAGAGGTCAGATCATTCATGGGCCTTGTAGGCTACTATAGCATATTTATTGAAGGATTCTCAAAGATTGCACACCCAATCACTTCCATACAAAAGAAGGGTCTGAAGTTTCAATGGACATTGGATTGTGAAAATAGTTTCCAACACTTGAAACAATTATTGACAAGTGCTCCAATACTAAGGATTGCAGACCCAAATGAAGACTTCATTGTATGCACAAATGCATGTAAAGAAGGAATTGGTGGAGCCTTCAGTCAAAATGGGTTTGTTATATGTTATGAATCAAAGAAGTTGAAAGAGCATGAAAGAAACTATGCCACTCATGATTTGGAGTTGGCAGCCATAGTGCATGCCTTGAGGAAATTGAGACACTACATCATGGGGAAAAAGTTTGAGCTAAGAACAAACCATAATGATCTGAAATATTTATTTGATCAACCAACTCTAAATGTTAGGCAAATCAGATGGTTATAATTTCTAAGTGAATATGAATTTGATATAAAACATATCAAGGGGAAAGAGAACAAAGTGGCCGATGCACTTAGCAGAAGAGTGCATGAAATGCACGCTACAACCATTAGAATGTACCAATCATATTTGAAACACAGAATTATAGAGGCTGCCAAATCATATTTGCAATACAAAGAATTAGTGGCAAAATTACAACAAGGTAATTTATAGCAGAAAATTGAAGAATACAAGCTAGATAATGATAAAATTCTCATGTATAGGGGCATAATTTTTGTACTAAATTCCCAGGAATTGAAAAATCTGATATTGAGAGAAATGCATAATGTACCTTATGCTAGACACCCATGATATCATAAAACTATTGCAGCTGTCAAAAGACAATATTATTGGCCATTCATGAAGAAAGAGGTTGTTGATTTTATTGCCAAATGTTTGGAATGTCAAAAGGTAAAAGATGAGCATAGACACCCAACTGGTTTTCTACAACCATTACCCATTCTTGAGTGGAAATGAGAAGTTGTAACTATGGATTTCATCACCAAACTGCCCAGAACAAACAAGCACCATGATTCTATCATGGTAGTGGTGGATAAGCTTACTAAAGCTGCTCATTTTATTCTAGTTAAGATCACTCACAAGGAAACCAACATTGTTGATGTTTATATGAAAGAAATTTCTTGATTTCATGGCATACCCAAGACAATTGTGTCTGACAGAGATCCAAAATTTACCTCAAAAGTTTCGAAAGGATTATTTAATGGATTTGGAACAAATTTGAATTTTAGCACAACTTATCATCCATAATCTGATGGAAAAACATAGAGGGTGAATCAAGTGATTGAAGATATGTTGAGGATGTATGTGATGGATTAACCATCAAAATGGAAAGACTACCTACACTTGGTAGAGTTTGCTTATAACAGTGGATACCAAACATCTCTAAAGATGAGCCCATTTGAGGCACTTTATGGTAGAAAGTGCAACACACCAGTAAGCTGGGATAACCCAGCAGACAGAGCAGTGGCTGGGCAAGATTTTCTCAAGGAAATGGAGGAGAAAATGATAAAAACAAAACAAAATTTAAAGGCTTCCCAATACAAGCAGGAAATCTATGTTGATAAGGGGAGAACTGACAGGGAATTTAAAGTGGGAGACCATGTATTTTTGAAAGTGAAAGCCAACAGAAGTTCCATGAAGTTGGGAAATTGTTCAAAGTTGGCAGCTCATTATTGTGGGCCGTTTGAAATCCTAGAGATGATTGGTCCAATAGCTTATATGATTGCATTGCCTGCATCTATGTCTGTTCATAATGTATTCCATGTATCATTTCTAAAGAAATATATACCTCATGCTAATCATGTAATTGATTGGAATGTGATTCAAGTGGAGCAAGAAGGCGCTTTTCAAGTGCATCCAGTACGCATTCTGGACCGGAAAATCAAACAGCTCCGGAATCGAGCCATAGGGCTTGTAAAAGTCCAATGGACCTGGTACGGTCCCGAGGACGCTACTTGGGAGCATGAGGATGAAATGCGGGAAGAGTAACCGCATCTTTTTGAGGATTTTTGAAATTTTGTTGTGTATGAGTACATAATGCACTGAGGACAATGCATAAATAAGGGGAGGGGATTGTAATATCCCTAGGCCGAACCCAATTGTAATGTAAATGGATATGTAATTAAGCAGCTGAGATGTTTGATATCATTTTTGTATGCACCTTTCATGGCATAGTGCATGCATGTACTGCACAGTAAAATGATGAAGTGTACACAGTCCAGAATACCGCGCGAAACAATTTGAGTGCGCGTGATATTGAGGCCAGGGAGCCTTTGTGTATATGCTGTGTTTTATAGGATGGTGAGCTAGTTTTGTGATTATTAGGCTGGAGAGCCTAGATGTTAAAGGCCAGTGCACCTACTTTTGTACATGTCTCAACATTAATATAAAATACATCGCTGCGCGCAAACCGACTACGATAAAAGAGATGGGGGACTAAAATCCACTAGTTAGGGAAAGGGAGGGGCTAAAAGTTAAGGAAAAGGGATAATCTAGGGAGCTTAAGAAAAAAATGAATATTATATTAATATTTCTTAAAGTATAAGGTATGGATAATTATTTTATCCTAAGTTCTAAAGATGGGGACAAGTGGGCCAAAGTAGCTCCCAACATGACAAGTGTCAAGTTGGCGAAATGCATACATATTGTTTGGACTTAGTTCATTTTGGGGGATTATTTCCATCATTCCTTCCATCATTCAGTCATCCATTCAACCATACTAGGACCATTCACTCACGCAGTCAACCATCCTACATACTTTCTGTTATTGTACCTGAACCTGTATCCATAGCCAGACTTGTTTATGTAGCTGGTTATCTTGGGAGATGGATTGAAGAAGCGGGTTGTCAGGACCATGGGATATTGAAGAGGCGGGTTGTCAGGCCCGTGGGATATTGAAGAGGCGGGTTTTCAGGCCCATGAGAAATTTCTCTCCGGGTGAGAGAATTGCTGGGAATTGATTTCCTGAAGGTGCTAAACTGCAGCTATAGGGCTCTGAGACTTCCTGTCTGGCCTGTTGCTGAAGCCAGGAAAGAAAGTGGGGTAGCCGAAGGACTGTTGAGAAGAGAAGGGGAACACTTCCTGGGGCGGGACAAACATGTGGGGAATGAGAGACTGTAGGCTGTTAGTTTGAGTTGACACCTGTGACAGAGTATTTCCTGTTGTCTATGAACCATTAGCCTGGTTAGGAATCCCTTTACCCGGGTGGAGTTTAGTCCCAATTCGGGGGTGACCCACTGTTGAGAGTGATGAGCATTGTGGTCTAAGACTGGGAGGTTCGTGGAAGGTTTGAATGCAGTTGGTGACATTCTTACCAAGATAAGTGTCAATTGTGTGATAAATTTACATGCTGCATTATTATTTACGTGTTTAGTTTTATGGGTTTATCCTATGTGCAGTTATAACTATATGTATATTTATGGGTATTTCTTGTGTATGCTGTATGTATACGTTACTGTTATTTCAATGTGAATCTATGAATTTACAGATGTATTTGTATGTTTACGTTTTATATCTATATATTTCTGTAAGAGTTCTGTGTGTATATATTTTAATTGCATGCAGTGCGAAAAATTTATGTGGCATAGCTCAGTTGGATGCTGGGTATGTTACAGTATGTGTTACACATTATTTTGGTCATTCTAATGATGATATCACCGACATGTGTTTAGGCTCCCAACACGACTTTTTCCTGAGAAGAGTAGCTTCTTTCCTACCTTACAAAGCTGCTTTTTAGAAAGGGTCTGCAGGCTGCCCATACTACACAGTACGGGAATCCATCAATTCCGCAGGCTTCCCTATAGCTGGCTCATGGGGTTTCTGTAGGCTACTCTATAGGTAGGGTGCGACGACGTTCCAAAGCTAAAAGAGGAAAGAGGTTTCACGAAGTTTCTAGAAAGGGATTATTCTAGAATGTGAGGTGGCGTCTGTATGGTTGCGATCCTACTGGTTTCTCTGATTTGGTGGGATCATCCTCATCCTTTTAACCACTTCACCTTATCCTATATAATCATGGGATTCTCATGGAAAAGGTTAAGCACAGTTGAGAAAGATCAAGCAAAGAATTGGTGAAAGAATAGGCCGAAGAGTGTGTGAAGAATCCTATTCTTAGTGATGCTTGAGGCCTCCATTTGTCCATCAAGATTTTGTGGATCATCTTCATACGAATTTTAGAGCAAGTGTATGTGTGTGTTGGGATGAAGGACCACTAAAAGGGAACTTGCGACATCAAGGAAATTCAGTTGTATCTTCCACTTTTCATTAATATATTACGGTGACACGTCTCTTTCCCAAACAATGATTAGTATTTTATTACATGATTCCTTGATCACATGTTTAGGTTATCATTGAGTTTTATTATTATTGCTTTCACGTCGGTTGGTGTGTGTTATCGCAGATCTGATTCTACAAGAGCACTAGAGTGAAGCAGGGACAACAAAGATATAAGGAAGTGATTCATAAGGTATGTTATCTATTCCTCTTTGGATAGTAAACTCAATGATCACAACTTAGGGAAAGTGTCTTGTTCCGTCTCGTTTTGTTTTAGACCCAGGTGGATCAAGGGGGATTAGTTCATGTCCGCATATACCGCTTTGCCCGATAACAGTATGTTCCACAGGGAGAATGAAAGTGTTCTCCCATGTATCGTGGCCCAACCTGGGTGGTCGGGGACGTTACATTATGAAACTGTATACTACAAGACTTGGGAGAAACAAAAAAATAGCAACCTACCAAGCCTAATAGGATTGATAGGCCTCCTATACTTGACTGAGATATGGAAGTGGGGTTATTTGATGGTGCCTCACAAGATAAGGGTGCTAAATGTGGGCTGGAGCTTTGTTAAAATGTCCATTTTTGGGCACTTTCAAACTAAAGATGAATTGTGGTAGAGGAACTAATACTAGGGGTGAACTCCCAGCCTTGTGGTGTATCTTATATTTTGTATGTTATAAAAAGGTAACAAGGTTAAAATTGGTAGATGACTCAAAGATTATTATTGATTGGTTATCTAATGAAAACAACCTACAAGTGGTCTCTCTGCAACCTTGGATGACAAAAATTAGAGTGTTGAACAAGAGTTTTCAACAACTTAAAGCTCAACACATATATAGAGTTTATAACAAGGACACTGACTAGCTCTCAAAAGAAGCTGTATTACTAGTTGAGGATGTAATATATTTTGTAGTGGGTACAAAAAGAAAATAATTTTTTTTCGAAAGATTAACTATCAGTTAATTTCTCATTGTTGCAAGGTTGAAGGAACTATTTTTTTGTATTTTGAATTAGATATATAAAAACAAAGACTTGATACTACAGAGTATGTACCTAAAAATTTGTAATGTTATGGAGTATAATGTAATGTGATCATAACTTATGTCCTTATATATTAAAAGGAATTAAAATTTTGCTCTAAATGTCAAATTTTATAAAAGAATATTTATATTTTCTAACATAAGCATTTTTTCTTATTGAAAAAAAAATGAAATTCAATAACTTATATTCTTTATCTATTTACAATTTTTAATATATTTAAAAATAACATAATAAAAGACATGAATCTAAATAACATAAGATAATGGATAGTTCCATGTTTAAAATAGAAGTCAAAGCGAATTATTTTTTACAATAATATAATCACTCCATTTGCTCATCATCGAATTACTGAAGTATAATGTTTTAATTGGATGTTGTACAATAATTGTGATAATATATTTATAAAAATCAATGAACGTTAATATTTATATACAATCAAATTCAAAGAAGGTAAAACAATTAGATTGTTTGAAGCAAATCTTACATTACGCATCATACAAACTAGCAAGATTGTAATATAGTTCATATCATATAGTAATTTTAATTTTATTAGTTTTATTTTCCAAATTTAAAACATAGTTATCGTTTTATATTATACACCAAAACCGTTATAGATGTTTTTGGAGGAGGCTTGCCATAAAAGAAACCATGTCTTATTCTAATTTATTAGTATTAGATGTGTCTATTCCTTGCATAAAAACTAGTCTATTTATAATTGAACAAAAGAACATTATATCACTAAGTATCATACTAAAACAACAAAAGTAAACTTAAACTAAGTAGTAAAAAATCATTCCAAATTCAAAAGTAAACTAAGGAGTAAAAGATCATTCCAAATTCAGATTCCAAATTCAGATAGAGGGGATAAGACAATGTCCTTTAGGGTTAAGTTGTTGGCTTATGTACCTCTCTTTCTTCTTCCAAAGCTGTGGCCAAAGGCTATGGGTATTATTCTTAACTGAATCACACAACACACTCAAAGGCTTTAATGGCTCCGGCTTTAAACCTTACAGTGTCCTCCCATCGTTGCCTATTATGTTAGAAGGCAAAATGGTCAACGTTGAAGTTGAGGTCTTTGATGCTCCTCTCGATTACAACCTTTTACTTGGTCGTAGCTGGATCGATTCCATGCATGCAATTATGTCTACTCTTTTCTGCATCGTGCGCTTTCCACATCAGGGAAAAGTAGTTACAGTAGACCAACCGGCCTTCTTTAACTCTGATACACGTACCAACAATGTACCTTTCATTGCAAAGACACCCCCTGGGTATGAGAATGTCGGTGTGGGTCTACTAAAAGATTCCACTCTGATGGGTACGTTTCCAATCCCACCACCCGACGTTCCACCTCCTTTGTTTGCCTCGATTAATATGATATCCACCTCCGTCCGCGAAACTCTCGTGTCTTCTGACCCATGGATAGTACTCACACCCGGTGATTATATTCGCTAGAGCGACCAGATTCCTTTAAGTTCGGTTGAATCCGCCTTCCAAGCCATTAAATCGGTTGACCCTTCTATTCCCTCTCTCGGTGATTCATCTCCTGACCCGTTCCATGTCACTTTTCCCACAGACGATATGATTATGTCGGTTATGTCGATGGAAGATACCCCTTGGGATGATGGACATCATCGTTCCATTCTCTTCCTCAACAACACACACTCGAGAGTTACCAACGGATCTCGACCCCATCGACCATTGTCATTATTTCTTCGGTTCCTGACTCCACACACGATGTGTTATATGAAGGGAACTTAAGTAACATTTCACCCACCATCCCCCTCGACATCTCTATCAAACCTAGAGTTGTTGAAAATGTACATATCGGAGCTTCCTGTTCCACCGAGGAGGTTGTCACATATAAGTCACTTTTCCAAAAATTTTGTGACATCTTCGCGTGGAGCTACGAAGAAATTCCCGACATATACTCTGATATTGTTGTACACAAAATCAAGATGTACCCGGGCGCCAAACCCGTCCGGCAGAGACTTCGTCCGGTCCACCCCTGTAAAGCGACTGCTATTAAGCTTGAAGTAGAAAAACTTCTTAAAGCCGACTTTATTTTTCCAGTGGATTTGATTGATTGGGTATCCAATATAGTTCCGGTTAACAAGAAATAAGGTACGATCTGTGTCTGTGTTGATTATAGGGATATCAACAAAGCTTGTCCTAAGGACAACTTTCCTACCCCCTTCGTTGACAAAATTGTCGACGATTGCGCCGGAAGTGAAATATTCTCTTTGATGGACGGTTTCTCTGGATATAATGTAACGACCCTTGATTATTAAGTATAATTAATTTAATAATATAATCCTAAAAGATTAGCTAAACTATATTTATTTATTAAAATAACCTTAACTAATTATTTGTTATTAATTAGTTATTCTTGATTATGATTAATTTAAGTATAATTAACTCATTAATTAA